>JAWQEG010005760.1:2500-22500 GCA_033782935.1 Petrolisthes cinctipes | reverse complement strand
TACGTATCCTTACAATACACACACACACACACACACTTACTTACTCTAGCACGTATCCTTACACACACACACACACACACACACACACACACATCACGGTAATGGAACAGGACCATCATCATCATCAATATTAGTAGGGTCTTGTTACCTCCGTTGCATGCCTCACGAGTCGTCAAATGTTTGTTTACTTACCCAAGCATCGATTGTCCTTAAGCCGGGGATGTATACAGTGTTGGTAAATCTGGAGCAAATTATTCCTCTAAACTATTCCAAGCAACAGAACCCCATTATTTTTGCTATTATAGTCCTGTTTCCTAGCATACTTTGGAGGAATCAAGGCACTCCAATGTACCAAAAAAGAATTACCACCTTAAGCCGGGGATTTATACGTATAGTGTTGGTAAATCTGGAGCAAATGATTCCTCCTTATAAGTATTCCAAACAACATACTTTGGAGGAATCAAGGCACTCCAATGTAACTAAAACGAATTACCCCTTCAATGTAGGTGGTGTTTCGTGGCATTGTTTGAAGGACTCTCTCTCTAACTTTCAATTTTCTGACTACCGGTACAGTCACGAGCACTAATAAATATACAGCTTGGGTTGAAGCTTTGAACAGTCCAATTCATCAACGAATTAATTTCAATGGGGATCTTATTGTTGTTTTTATTTACTGTCTCTAGGAATTCGAAGCACACCTGGATACTTATTAGTGCTCGTGACTGTACATCATGGGGGGTGGGGGTTTGGGGGGTGATATTCTTTTGACGATAAATTGGATGACTACTGCAATGATGCCTCCATTTTATGCCACGAAACAAACAGATCCCCTATTAGTAAAATTGAGATTATCTATTTCTGGCATATATTTATTTTGGAGAACTCATTAGCATATAAATTATAGACTTCAATTCATTATTTCGAGATCCTATTCACATTAAGGGGGTGCGGGAGTGGGGGGACAGGCTTGGGGGGGGGTGCGGGGGGTGCGGGAATAGGGGGATATGTAGACTTGGGGTGGGTAGAAAGCCTCATGTCCCCTATTCCCGCACCTCCCTAACCCCCACCCCACCCACTCCACCAAACCTGTCCCCCTACACCCGAACCCCCCCCCCAAGCCTGTCCCCCCTACTCCCCCACACACCACACCCCTTCTCAAACCCATGCAGGCTATATATACATAAACTAACTAACTAACTAACTAACTAACTAACTAACTATATAATCCCTTTCTAGGAAAACTATATACAGTAATCCATTTCTAGGAAAACTATAACGTGTCTAGCATTGTACCCTGACTGAAAAAAAAGAAAAAAAAAGAAAAAGAAAAATACCCTGACTGACTGAAGAAGCAAGCAAGCTAGGAGGGACCGTAATAAACCATTTCCTGGAATACTATTTTGGGACCTTGTATTAATATAGTCGTGCACTTGAGGGGTTGAGGGGGGTATACACTTGAGGGGGGGTTGAGGGGGGGTATACACTTGAGGGGTTGGGGGGGGTATACACTTGAGGGGGGGTTGAGGGGGTATACGGTTGAGGGGTTGAGGGGGTATACACTTGAGGGGGGTTTGAGGGGGGTATGCACTTGAGGGGGGGTTGAGGGGGTATACACTGGAGGGGTTGAGGGGGTATACACTGGAGGGGTTGAGGGGGTATACACTTGAGGGGTTGAGGGGGGTATACACTGGAGGGGTTGGGGGTATACACTTGGGGGGTTGGGGAGGTATACACGAGGGGTTGAGGGGGGTATACACTTGAGGGGGGGTTGAGGGGGTATACACTGGAGGGGTTGAGGGGGGGTATGCACTTGAGGGGTTGGGGGGGGTATACGGTTGAGGGGGGGTTGGGGGGGGTATACACTTGAGGGGTTGAGGCAGGGGGGTATACACTGGAGGGGTTGGGGGGGTATACACTTGATGGGGGGTTGAGGGGGTATACACTTGAGGGGTTGAGGGGGTATACACTTGAGTGGGGGTTGAGGGGGTATACACTTGAGGGGGGGTTGAGGGGGGTATACACTTGAGGGGGGGTTGGGGGGGTATACACTTGAGGGGGGGTTGGGGGGGGGTATACACTTGAGGGGGGGTTGAGGGGGGTATACACTTGAGGGGGGGTTGGGGGGGTATAAACTTGATGGAGGTTGGAGGGGGTATACACTTGAAGGGGGTTGAGGGGGGGGTATACACTTGAGGGGGGGTTGAGGGGGTTGGAAGCTCAGGAAAAAAAAAAAACAACACACACACACATTGACAACTTGCTTTATTATTTTATTGACATTTATTGTGAAATTACAAAGTGTTGATTATAATTATTTCAAGGGATGGTAGTAGATTGTTGGTATAATTATGTGGAGCAAATGATTCCTCCAAACTATTCCAAGCAACAGGCCATCATTATATTTGTTCATGTGGTCCTGTTTCTTGGCACACTTTGGAGGAATTAAAGCACTCTAATGTACCAAAAGTGTATTATCTCCTTAAGGGGGTGCGGGAGTAGGGGGACAGGCTTGGTGGGGGGTTTAGGGGGGTGCGGGGAGTTTTGGGGGATGCGGCAGTAGAGGGACAGGCTTGGGGAGGGGGGGGGGTGCGGGGAGTTTTGGGGGATGCGGGAGTAGGGGGACAGGCTTGGGGGGGGGGGTGCGGGGAGTTTTGGGGGATGCAGGAGTAGGGGGACAGGCTTGGGGAGGGAGGGGGGGGGGTTTGGGGGATGCGGGAGTAGGGGGACAGGCTTGGGGAGGGAGGGGGGGGAGGTTAGGGGGTTGTGGGAATAGGGGACATGCAGGCTTTCTACCCCCCCCCCCCCCACAAGCTTGTCCCCCTATTCCCGCACCACCCCAGTCCCCCCCCCCAAGCCTGTCCCCCTACTTCCGCACCCCCTTAAGCGTAAATAATGATATATATAATAGTATATATCCATTACACAATAATAAAGTTAGAATTATATCATCCTGTTGTATAAGGATAATATTATTGTTATATAAAATTGGTAAATATAAGGATATAAATAGATTTGTTTGGCAAAAGATGCGTTGAGGGAGAAAACATCTTATCAGTTTTTACGTCACTGACAAACTGTATAATTATAGGTGACAAGGCCTATAAGGTGTGACAAGGCCTATAAGTATGACATAAGGCCAAGATGTAACAAGGTTTTGGTGTGACATAAGGCCTATAGATGTATCAAGGTTTAGGTGTGACACAAGGATTAGGTGTGACACAATTGAGGCCATATAGGTGTGACACAAGGATTAAGTGACACAAGGCCATATACTGTAGGTGTGACAAGGCCATATAGGTTACACAAGGCCATATAGGTGTGACACAAGGCCATATAGATGTGACATAAGGCCTAGATGTATCAAGGTTTAGGTGTGACACAAGGATTAAGTGACACAAGGCCATATAGGTGTAACACAAGGCAATATAGGTGTGACAAAGACAAAGGCACTCGAGTGTGACATACATTTAGACTCTGTGCACCACGTTACAAGTTAAGTTACACACGACGAGTTTGTGAACATAAAGACACTTGTTGATTCTCTTCATATTTACTTACAGGGAGTGACATAAATACACAGTAGTGGTCATAATAAGCCGTAACTGACTGACCTTTTTATAATTTAAGCCGAGGTGCTCATCTCCGTTACATACATACATACATACATATATATTGATCTGTGAGCCTGTTTCCTGTAATAATAATGATAATAATAACAATGATAATAATAATAATTATAATAATAATAATGATAATAATAATAATAATAATGATGATAATAATAATGATGATAATAATAATGATGATAATAATAATGATGATAATAATAATAATGATAATAATAATAATAATGATAATAATAATGATGATAATAATAATAATAATGATAATAATAATAATAATAATAATAATAACAATAACTCCCTCTCAGTGGTATACAAATAACTTTATATATATTGGCGGGAAACGTGGTAGGAACGACTTCAGAACCTGGCAGAGTGAGGGTGGTGGTGTGGTGAGGGATGAAGTAGGAAGTCTAGGGGCATCTTCCTCCTCTCCTGTGGCGCTGAAGAAGGACACAGCGCCCTTATCTCCTCCCTCCCCTCCTCCTCCTCTTCTTCCTCCTCCTCCTCCTCCTCGTAGGGCGGTGGAGGAGGTGGAATGGGCGGGATATTGGGCGGGTTGGACGGAATTCCTGGTGGGCTGATCATGGGTGGTTTACTCCTATAGTCTTGAGGGAGTTGCTTGCTATAGTCTACAGGGCCGTTGTGATTGTAGTTGTTATAGTTGTTGTAGTTGTAAAGTCCAATCACATCGTTGTAAGGTGGAGGGGGAGGAGGAGGAGCCAAGGTGTCCGGATACACACTGTAATATTAAGGAAAGTTTAAGGGGGTAATTCGCTTTTGGTACATTGGAGTGCCTTGATTCCTCCAAAGTATGCCAAGAATCAGGACCAGAAGAGCAAAAATAATGGTGTTCTGTTGCTTGAAATAGTTTGGAGGATTCAGTTGCTCCAGATTTACCAACACTGAATTAAGGGGGTGTGGGAGTAAGGGACAGGCTTGGGGGGGGGGTTTCGGGGGTGCGGGAATAGGGGAACAGGCTTGGGGGGGGGGGGTTTGGGGGCTGCGGGAATAGGGGGACAGGCTTGGGGTGGGTAGAAAGCCTGTCCCCTATTCCCCCCCCAAGCCTGTCCCCCTACTCCCGCACCCCCCTAAACCCCCTGCACCCCCCTAAACCTCCCCCCCCAAGCCTGTCCCCCTATTCCCACACCCCCTTAAGGTTTTACACTCATGGCTCACTTTCATGCTTCCGTTGCTGCCAGGACTTTTGACGGCGACTGTACATGCATGAATTTATTTATTTATTTATTATACTTTACACGACAACTGACATGCATTATATTTTTATTAATTATTATTTATTATTTATTATTTATTATACATACTATTATACATATTCGAAGCACACTTGTATACTTATCAGTGCTCGTGACTGTACATTGGAACGAACACCTTGATTCTACCCCAAAGTATGCCAGCTAGGAAATGGGACCAGATGAATCACAAAAATTGGTAGTCTGTTTCCTTGGACTAGTTTGGATATAAGATCGATGTAATTGGCTACACTGCACACTGAGATCCAACCAGTATATACACAGCTGTAGTTTAATCATTTGTACAGTCGGCAGCATAAGTTCGCATCATTTCCACCTACGTATGTATTAGCTAGAGTGATGTTGTAATACGATTTTAATGCAGAGATGACAGATATAGTTCTCATATGATAAATTACGTATGTTGTTGGAATAAAGACTGGTTCAGAATGCATCTATCTGGTCAAATTAGCAATATTAAGTACATACATGAGATGGACGCGAATTTATGCTACCGACTGTACCTCCAAATATTCAAGTCTAGAGATTTTTGTGTGTGACTTTAAAATTCTACATGAAAGTTCGAAATATCTGATACCAATTAAATGATGCAAAAAAAAAAAAAAAAAAAAAAAAAAAAAAAAAAAAAATTGCTAGTGTAACATAATTATCTAATCTTTACACATTCACATTCAGTATTACACACTTAGATTTTAACACACTTAAATATATTCACATTTAATATTACACTTAGACAGAATTTAACACCCAAAATACATTCAGATTTAATCATACACTTAAGGTGGTAATTCTTTTTTGTTACATTGGAGTACCTTGATTCCTCCAAAGTATGCCAGGAAACAGGACCAGATGAACAAAAAAAAAAAAAATAATGGTGTTCTGTTGCTTGGAATAGTTTGGAGGATTCAGTTGCTCCAGATTTACCAACACAAAACTTCCCACTTAATACACACTGCACTTACTAACACGAGCACAGTAAGGGACCCTAGCTGTGATGTAGTCAGAAAATTGGAGAGTAAATGAGTCCTTCAAATATTGCCACGACACACACACACACACACACACACACACACACACACCTATATTGAAGGAGCTTGTTTCGTGGCATAGTCAGGAGGAATCAGAAGCCACCAATTCCCATACACGATCACAGGGTTCTTAATTAAGGGGGTAATTTTGTGTTTGTTGGGAAATCTGGAGCAACAGAATCCTCCAAACTATTCCAAGCAACAGAACACCACCATTATTTTTTTTGTTCATCTGGTCCTGTTGTTTCCTGCCATACTTTGGAGGAATCAAGACACTCCAATGTAACAAAAGTGAATTGATCAGTGACATTTATTGCAAAACACAGAATTGGTGAATGAAGAGTTTTGAGGAAGTGAGATGAGGAGGAAGAAGAAGATGGAAGAGGTGAATTGATTTGTATATGAAAGTGAGAGGTGATTTGTATATGAAAGTGAGAGGTGATTTGTATATGAAAGTGAGAGGTGATTTGTATATGAAAGTGAGAGGTGATTTGTATATGAAAGTGAGAGGTGATTTGTATATGAAAGTGAGAGGTGATTTGTATATGAAAGTGAGAGGTGATTTGTATATGAAAGTGAGAGGTGATTTGTATATGAAAGTGAGAGGTGATTTGTATATGAAAGTGAGAGGTGATTTGTATATGAAAGTGAGAGGTGATTTGTATATGAAAGTGAGAGGGGAATTGTGTAGGAAAGTGAGAGGTGATTTGTATAAGAAAGTGAGAGGTGATTTGTATATGAAAGTGAGAGGTGATTAGTATATGAAAGTGAGAAGTGTTGATACATATAGAGTGTTATTCAAGAACATATATTTTGTGGTGTATACGATGGCGTGGAACCTGGGTACGATGATGAGTCCACACACACATAGACAAACAAACAAACAACAACAGAACCATTGTAAACCGGGTACCACAACATCGTAAACACCACTAAAAATATTCTTGCCTAGGGGCCCATTGAGTGATACGAAGCTTACACAACATGGTAGTAGTAGTGGTAGTGGTAGTAGTAGAAGTAGTGGTAGTGGCCCATAGAGTGATACGAAGCTTACACAACATGGTAGTAGTGGTAGTAGTAGTGGTAGTAGTGGTCCATAGAGTGATACAAAGTTTACACAACATGGTAGTAGTGGTAATGGTAGTAGTAGTGGTAGTGGTAGTGGCCCATAGAGTGATACAAAGCTTACACAACATGGTAGTAATGGTAGTAGTGGTAGTGGTAGTAGTGGTAGTGGCCCATAGAGTGATACAAAGTTTACACAACATGGTAGTAAAGGTAGTAGTGGTAGTAGTGGTAGTGGCACATAGAGTGATACGAAGCTTACACAACATGGTAGTAGTGGTAGTGGTGGTTGTGGTAGTGCGTCACCGTGCAGAGTCGTTAGCGTTGGTGATGGTGGAGGTGGTAGTGGTAGGTGAAGTGTTTGTGTACCGCAGAGAAGGAACAGTAGGGGAGACAGGGGCCATGTACTGCTCAGGGGCGTGTGTTTCCCCAGAATGTCCCACTCCGAGGCCATGGTGGGACCGTGGGTGTACTGCTGAGGCGTTGTTGTTGTTGTTGTTGTTGTAGAGAAGGTCAGTGCCATAGGTGGAGCCCAAGGTGGAGATGCGACGACCTGATCTCTGCTGTTGTAACTGTGACACTTTGTTACGATGTACCATGTGTCTGTGGAAGCGATACCAACATAGAATAGAAATACAGTAGAATTAATACCTGCAAATAGATTGAATCGATACCAACATAAACACAAAATAGAGCAAATATAGACGAGATAAAATGAGAATAGACACACAGCAGTAGAGGGGCTACGAGTACATAATATAAACACAGATAGATTGTTACCATGCCACCACTGTAAACATAGAATGAATACGAACATAAACTAAACATTAAAAAAAAACATAAGAGACAAACATATATATTATAAATTAAGGATGAATAAATGTAGATAGAGGAATGAAAGAGTGTATAGATTTAATAGACTAGAACGATTATTAAAACATATATATTATAAAAGATGAATGAATGTAGACCAAGGAATGAAAGAGCGTATAGATTTAATAGACTAGAACGAGTATTAATATTTTATGAGGAGAATTATTGATAGAATAGAACGAGTATTAATTAATATTTTCCATGGAGATTATTAATAGACTAGAACGAGTATTAATATTTTATGAGAAGAATTATTGATAGAATAGAACGAGTATTAATTAATATTTTCCATGGAGAATTAATTTGTAGTATAATAATAATCACAATATTACCTGACGAAGGCAAGTCTAATGGCGGCTCCCCAGAAGACGATAACGATAGAACCGATGAAGATGCCTGTAACGATGGGTCCAGCAAGGTCATCATAACCACAGTCACACACACCACTTGATGCCAGGTACTCACAAGGTCTGGGTGGTGGGTGGTGGGTGGCAAGAGGGGAATTTATTAAGGGGGTGCGGGAATAGGGGGGTGCGGTTTTTTTTTTTGGGGGGGTGCGGGAATAGGGGGACAGGTTTAAGGGGGTGCGGGGTTTTTTTTGGGGGGGTGCGGGAATAGGGGGACAGGTTTAAGGGGGTGCGGGTTTTTTTGGGGGGGGTCGAGGGGGTTTTGGGGGGTGCGGGAATAGGGGGACAGGCTTGGGGGGGTTTAAGGGGGTGCGGGGGGTCGGGGGGTGCGGGAGTAGGGGGACAGGTTTAAGGGGGTGCGGGGGTTTTTGGGCTGGTCGGGGGGTTTTTGGGGGGTGCGGGAATAGGGGGACAGGCTTGGGAGGGGTTTAAGGGGGTGTGGGGGGTTTTGAGGGGTGCGGGAGTAGAGGGACAGGCTTAGGGGGGTGCGGGGGATTTTGGGGGGTGCGGGAGTAGGGGGACAGGCTTGGGGGGGGTTAGGGGGGTGCAGGAATAGGGGACATGCTTTCTACCCCCCCCAAGCCTGCCCCCTACTCCCGCAACCCCCTAAACCCCCCCCAAGCCTGTCCCCCTATTCTCGCACCCCCTTAATTACTCCAACATCAGTCAATCAACATATATAATTATGACACAATATATTACGTGCATTAATATTATTACTACAACATAAGCAACATTGCATCAGTCAGTCAGTCAAAGTGTATAATTATTTTGCAATATTTCACGTGCATAAATTAATAACTACACCATTGATTCAGTCAAGGTGTATAATTATGATACAATATTTTACCTGTATTAATAACAACAACATCGATTCAGTCAAGGTGTATAATTATGATACAATATTTTATGTGTATTAATAACAACAACATCTATTCAGTCAAGGTGTATAATTATGATACAATATCTTATGTGTATTAATAACTTCATTAAAAACAACATAGCATCAGTCAACATTAAGAGGAAATTCTTTTGTTGGTGAAATGGAAGGTGTGTGTTGATTCCTGCAAACTATGCTAAGAAACAGATCCCCTATATTAGTACCATTGAGGGCATCTGTTTTCTGGCATCGTTAGTTAGGAGGAATCAGTAGCCTTCCAATTTACCAACAAGAGAATCTCCCCTTAAGGTGGTAATTCTTTTTTGGTACAGTTGGACACTTGAATGGGTGGTACAGCCCAGGTGAAAGATACTTGTCCCATTTGAGTAACCAGTGTCTATTATCAGGTAGTTGCTTTTTATTACCATCCTCAATACTGACTTCTGCCCCTGATGTCTCCTATTTGGCACTAAGGAACTTGATATTGGCAGAAATTGACCATCTTTCACTTGGGCTGTACCACCCATTCATGTGTCCAACTGTACATTGGAGTGCCATGATTCTTCCAAAGTATGCTAGCTAGGAAACAACAGGACCAGAAGAGCAAAAATGATATAGTGTTTTGTTGCTTGGAATAGTTTGGAGGATTCGGTTGCTACAGATTTACCAACACAAAACTTCCCCCTTAAGGACCCTGCATGTGATCGTATATGAAGAAAATTGGAGGCTTCTGATTCCACCTGAGTCACCACCATGCATGCCACGAAACGAGCTCCTTCCATATGGGGGGTGGTATTTCAAGCATGGAATTAAGTGTTTAAAGGACTAGCTAACCTCCAATTTTCTTTTTACTACATCACAGAGTCCCTTAAAATAAACAATACCACATGGACTCACTCGGGACAGGAACACTTAGTCGCCTTACACTCTAATCCCTCAACACAATCACTGGCCTTAGAACACGTCTGGCCAGGCTTGTTCTTGGTGATGGTGAGAGAGAAGGTGTTGCCGGTTGGATCGTCAGTCACGGAGGAAAATTTGAAGATGCACTTTCTCTCGCTCGCGGAGTATGTCAGAAAGCTGTGGGAATAAAAAAGAGGGAAAATAGAGTTTGTGTGTGTGTGTGTGTGTGTGTGTGTGTGTGTGTGTCTGTGTCTGTGTCTGTGTGTGTGTGTGTGTGTGTGTGTGTGTGTGTGTGTGTGTGTGTATCTAAGCCTGTGTGTGTGTGTGTATCTAAGCCTGTGTGTGTGTGTATCTAAGCCTGTGTGTGTGTGTGTGTCTAAGCCTTTATGTGTGTGTGTGTATCTAAGCCTGTGTGTGTGTATCTAAGCCTGTGTGTGTCTAAGCCTTTATGTGTGTGTGTGTATCTAAACCTGTATGTGTGTGTTTGTATGTGTGAGAGAGAGAGAAAGATAGAGGCAACATACAGAACTTTTGCCACCAACTGTACCATATGACAAACAATAATACACCTTATGATAAATGACCTTAGGGTTGATAGTTGACTGTAATGAGTGTAATGAGTAAAGTTTTTTTTTATTATTATTATTATTATTATTATTTTTTTTTTTTTTTTTTTTTTTTTTTTTTTTTGTCACTTAAGGAGGAAATACAGTGTTGGTAAATCTGGAGCAAATGATTCCTCCAAACTATTCCAAGCAACAACAGAACAAC
Organism: Petrolisthes cinctipes; assembly: GCA_033782935.1. Taxonomy (NCBI): domain Eukaryota; kingdom Metazoa; phylum Arthropoda; class Malacostraca; order Decapoda; family Porcellanidae; genus Petrolisthes; species Petrolisthes cinctipes. Next base: position 11,676 of record JAWQEG010005760.1, on the reverse strand, counting down.
AAACACCATTACTTTTGTTCATCTGCATGGTTCTGTTTCCTGGCATACTTTGGAGGAATCAAGGCACTCCAATGTAACAAAAAAAAAAGTGAATTAATTACTCCCTTGTGATGTTGTCAGGAAATTGGAGGTAAATGAGTCCTTCAATTATTTATTACCACGAAACACACACACACACACACACTCACACACACACACACACACACACACACACACACACACACACACACACACACACACATACACACACACATACATACACACACACACACACACACACACACACACACACACACACACACACCTATAATATGGAAGGAGTGTGTTTGTTTCGTGGCATAGTCAGGTTGATTCAGAAGCCTCCAATTCTCGTACACTTTTGGTATATTGGAGCATCTTGATTCCTCCAAAGTATGGCAGGAAACAGGACCAGAAGAACAAATATAATGGTGTTCTGTTGCTTTGGAATAGTTTGGAGGAATCAGTTGCTCCATTTATACCAACACTGAATATACTTTTGGTACACTGAAGGTCCTTGATTCCTCCAAAGTATGCCAGGAAACAGGACCAGAAGAACAAATATAATGGTGTTCTGTTGCTTGGAAGAGTTTGGAGGAAATAGTTACTCCAGAATTACCACCACTTTAATAGTCCCTGAATGGTCGTAACTCATAAACTCGTCTAATTTTATACCTCATAATTTTGTGCTTAAGGTGGTAATTCTTTTTTGGTACTACATTGGAGTGCCTTGATGCCTCCAAAGTATGCCAGGAAACAACAGGACCAGATAAACAAATATAATGGTGTTCTGTTGCTTGGAATAGTGTGGAGGATTCAGTTGCTCCAGATTTACCAACACAAAACTTCTTCCCTCTTAAATTAAACATGCATGAAAGAAGGAAGAAAGTTTTCGCTGAGGGACTTCTGGTAATAGAGTTTGAATGAAGTTTTTGAGTCCTCCAACCTATCCCAGGCAACGATATAATTATAGACTTGACTGGGGCAACGTGTGTTTCTTGGTGTATTTTGGAGGAGACTGTAGCCTTCTATTCTATACGAGTGCAAAACATACAAGTCCCATAAGGCATCATGTTGTGTTTATAAAGTTCGTGTTAGTGTTTGTTATTGTTGGAGACGATGGAGAAATGATTAATGGTGGTTTTGGGGGTGAGAGAGAGAGAGAGAGAGAGAGAGAGAGAGAGAGAGAGAGAGAGAGAGAGAGCGAGAGCGAGAGAGAGAGTGAATGTTTGTGTGAGGTATTTAATAGTGATTTTGGAAGGGTTAGTGTGTGTGTGTGTGTATGTGTGAAGTATTTAATGGTTATTTTGGATGGGTTTGTGTGTGTGTGTGTGTGTGTGTGTGAAGTATTTAATGGTGATTTTGGATGGGTTAGTGTGTGTGTGTGTGTGTGTGTGTGTGTGTGTGTGTGTGTGTGTGTGTGTGTGTGTGTATGTGTGTGAAGTATTTAATGATGAATTTGAATAGGGTAGTGTGTGTATGTGTGTGTGTAAGGAGAGAGTTAGCGAAACCCTAAACTAATAAAAAAGTCATACCAACATTGTACTTGAGTTCGTTCATGTGTTGTATAATATAGAGATGAGGGAAGTGTCATGAAATAGAAATTAATATAAGGGGGAGATGGAGGTTGTATGTATGTATGTATGTATGTTGTATGTATTTTTTTTTTTTTTTTTTTTTTTTTTTTTTAATTCATTGCGCCGTAGCGTCAGTCAATAGGCAGACAACAGTACACAAGGGTAAGCGGGACTCACGAGAACCCAATGACCACATACACACACAAGCACACACACATGCGCACACACACTCACATCACGAAAACATAACAGAATGAAGCACAAGCATACAGACAAATATTTATATCATGACCTACTTAAATCCACCAAAACGAGGGTGGCGCACCAGAAGTTCCTCCAGAACCTGATGGTTCAGCAGGTGTCGACAAACCACATCAAGTGGCAGGCCCTGGGGCAGCAAGTGTCGGACAGTGGGGCAGGCTAGGCAATAGTGCTCTATAGTGTTAGCACGAGGCACTCGACACAAGCGACACTCAGTGAAGGGAGGCTCACCCTGCATCCCAGCAACCTGCCACGGTGGCCGGTAACCAAGCCTCAAACGAGCAGAGACTACATTGTGCCTCCGAACCATGAGGCCCCGACGACGGTAGGAATATTTGTGATGGCAGACAGACTCGTAATGGGTGATGGAGATGCTGAAGGGCCTCTCTGCATCCCTGCGTCGCCGTACAGGGAGGAGAGCGGCGGAGCGGACTTTAGAGAGGTAACATGTCAGGGAGAGAGGACGTCCAGCACCACGAGGAGGCAGATGGCAGGCTTCCTTTGCGAGTCTGTCAACTGTACCATTGTGACGTAAACCTACATGGGATGGCACCCATAAAAATTTGACAGTCAAGTTACGGTGACGCAATAAGGCCAAAAACGATAAAATCTGCTGAATAACAGTAGAGTGTGTGGGCTGAACACTAGAGAGGGAATGAAGGGCAGGTTTGGAGTCACAAAAAATGGCAGCATTCACTCCACGTTGACAAACAACACTAACAGCATCCAGAATGGCATACAGTTCACACAATGTTGAGCTAGAGTGGTTACAGAGACGACGGCCAACCCAGCCCCCTGGAGGTGACTCCATGTCAGGCGAGAAAACAGCACAACCTGCTGCACCATCCACCTGCAATGAGCCATCAGTGTAGAGGCAGTATGGATCTGTGATGGAGGAAGTCACTGTTTCTATGTGTTCCAGAGCCAACTGCCGCTGTAGAGAAGGCAGCTCCGACTTGGAAGTAGGTGTAAAGCTCACATCAGGTGTTGGTAGCATCCATGGAGGGGGCCCTGGGGGAACGTCTGCAACCATTATATCTATATTAAGACCACGGAGCACAGAGGAAACAGACCTTATAAGAGTACGTCCAGCAGGCAGTATGGGAGGGACCGGGTAGTTTGGTCTAAGAGAAGTCCTGACTAACTGAGAGTAATGGGGTGAAAGATGTGGGAAATGGAGGCACTTGACAGTGAAGCAAGTAACATTAGAATAAATTCTCTCCACTAATGGGGGAAGACGCAACTCACGCTGCATGTTCACTATCCTGGTCGACATTGGACAGCCGAGAATAATTCTCATTGCTCTATTTTGAAATTTTTCTAAAGTTTCCAGAGTAGCCCTAGGAAGTTGAATCAGAGCAGGGGAAAGGTAATCAACAACTGAACGGATAAAAGCAATATAGATGGTCCTGGCTACTGGGATGGAGATGCCCGAGGAGTTGTTAGATAGCCATTGAAGTGGTGTAAGTCGGCGCTGGAGACGACCCAATAAGTCCTGGACAATGGGATGGTCTTGAGGTCTGTCAGGGACAATCGGCCAAATATTGACTGGCGCACCCAGGTAGCAGTACTGGGAACACATGGGAATGACAGTCCCTCCAATGGTGAACACTGGCTGAGCTTGAGGAAGGTGGCAGGTGAATATTCTGCTCTTATCTGGGGAGACAATAATGCCACAGTGAGAGGAGGCCACAGAGAAGGAGTCAAGAAACCGCTGGAGATCCCTTGGTGAGGTAGAATGAACTCAGATATCATCAGCATAGCACGTAATTGTAGTTCCAGGAATATCAGGGAGAGAAGTGAGCAACCGATGCATCAGAATATTAAATAACAATGGGCTGAGAACACCACCTTGAGGCGTACCAAGATGAAAACTGCGCAAAGGACTGAGTGCACCACTGAAAAACACACAGGAGGTCCTGTTACTCAGGTAGCCCCGAATCCACCGTAGTAGATTACCCTTTATCCCAAAGTCAACCAGTTGATCCAAAATGATGTCTCTATTAGCAACATCGAAGGCACTTCGAAGGTCAATGAAGGCCACCACACTGTCCCTGGAAAGGCGAGAGTACAGGTCGACTAGGCAGTGATGTGTGCTCCGCTGGGGAAGGAAACCAAACAGCCATGGAGAGAGGCGATCCTGCAGTCTGTACATGAGACGATTGAGTAAGATTCTCTCCATAACCTTACAGAAACAGGAAGTAAGGGAAATAGGCCTGAACTTCGCAGTGCCGGGCTTAGGGATGGGTATTATTGTGCTGCTGGTCCAGGCTCGTGGTACACAACCGTCACGAAGACAAAGATTGTACAGTCGAAGTAGAGGGTTCCCAGGAACTTGTTGAAGTAGGCGCAGCACAGCATAAGTAATACCATCATCACCAGGGGAAGAAGCTCTACCCCGAATGAGAGCACGGCGCAACTCCTCCTCAGCTATCTCCTCTGCATCATCGTCATCATCTTGTAACAGAGCAGACATTAGACGTAGCCGATGTTGTATGTATGTATGTTGTATGTATGTATGTTGTATGTATGTATGTATGTTGTATGTATGTATGTATGTTGTATATATGTATGTATGTTGTATGTATGTAGGTTGTAAGTAAGTATGTATGTATGTATGTATGTTGTATATATGTATGTTGTATGTATGTATGTCGAGGAGGAGGAGAAGGAAGAGTTGGTTGTTCAGTCAAGAGTCATCGCTGATCATAAAATTTAGCCCACCTGAGTCGAAGCCCGAGATCTGAATGAAGCAGGTGGTTTCTGGACAACAACCCACTCAAATACTCTATTGGTTTAAGATGTGTGTGTGTGTGTGTGGCCTGGTGATGGTCTGGGTAGGCTGTCGTCCAGAAACCACCTGCTTCATATCTCGGGCTTGGACTCAGGTGGGCTAGATTTTACGATCAGCAAGTGTACTGTCGTGATACATAATTTCTGACCAGAGTGTGAGGAGCAGAGAGTTTCGAATCGCCTGGTATTGCTCATCTCCCCACCCAGTACACCTATAGAGGCTGAGTTCGAATGCAGGGTATGTGTGTGTGTGTGTGTGTGTGTGTGGTGCCTGCCGTTCGTCTCTGGTCAGGGATTACGTATCAAAAGTTGTACTGTACTTACCTATGACAGGAACACTTGCACTCGACACACTTCTGTTGAGGGTCGGTACAGTTTGTGATGGTGGTGGTGTTGGTGGTGTTGTCTAGTGTACAGCAGTTCTCTCCCAAACCACCACCATCACCATCACCGTCACCCACCTCTGAAACACACACACACACACGTATTAGTCATTTAATACTTGTTGTACTGTACACTCGCAATCCAAAATATGTATCCAGGCTTGCTTCGAATAGCTTGATCGAATATTAAACGAACTCAAGCAAATATAAAACAGGATACTATGTCGCATGATTCGAAACTTCAGCAAGACCTGGATACATATTTTGGATTGCAAGTGTACACTCTCAAGCCCTAAAAGTGGACCCCCCCCCCCCCCACTCCATACCAGACATATATGAACTCGGAGCTTTCTAGACGACAGGTAAACGAAACAGTGTACAAATGAACACACTGTGCTCAAATTACACACGGGTGTCTCGAAGAGTCAAATGAATTATACACATTACATTAGAGATGACCTCATTACAAATATAATAATAATAATATTAACGTTAGTGATTACATTAGCCATTTTGTGATTACTACCAGATGATGTTACTCACCTAAAGAACTATATACTCATGATTCCAGGATTCCCCCCATTCTTCCTCTCTCTCTCTCTCTCTCTCTCTCTCTCTCTCTCTCATCTCCTCTCTCTCTCTCTCTCTCTCTGTACCCTCCTCTCGCCCCATCCCCCCCCCCTTTCTTCTCTCCTCTCCCCTTTCTTCTCTCCCTCTCTCCCCCCCTTTCTTCCTCTCCCTCTCTCCCCCCCTTTCTTCCTCTCCTCTTCCCTTTCTCCTCTCCCTCTTCCCTTCTTCCTCTCCCTCTCCCCTTTCCTCCTCTCCTCCCCCCTTTCTTCCTTCCCTCTCCCCTTTCTTCCTCCCCCTCTCCCCTTTCTTCCTCCCCCTCTCCCCTTTCTCCCCCTCTCCCCTTTCCTCTCCCTCTCCCCTTTCTTCCTCTCCCTCTCCCCTTTCTTCCTCTCCCTCTCCCCTTTCTTCCTCTCCTCTCTCCCCCCTTTCTTCCTCCTCCCCTTTCTTCCTCTCCCTCTCCCCCCCCCTTTCCTCCTCTCCCTCTCCCCTTTCCTCATCTCCCTCTCCCCTCTCCCTCTCCCATTCTCTTCTCCTCTCCTCTCCCCCCTTTCTTCCTACTCCCCCCTTTCCCCCCTCCTCTCGCCTGACTCTCTCTTACAAGTCTTGGCTGGCCTGCACAAAAACAAAAAATTCTTCTTTCTCCCACGACCACTCATTATTTTCCGAAGCTTAAAATTGGACCATCCTGTACATTGAAGTGGTGTAGCCATTGTGAATAATACTCACGCAACCACATAGCCCGGTAATGTTATAGGAAAGTCAGGTAATGTGTGTGTGTGTGAGAGAGAGAGAGAGAGAGAGAGAGAGAGAGAGAGAGAGAGAGAGAAATTCATTACTCTCTTGGCTAGAAATTATGTCACTATTGGAGAGAGAGAGAGAGAGAGAAGAGAGAGAGAGAGAGAGAGAGAGAGAGAGAGAGTGTATTTCGGGCGAGGGAGAAATTCATGTGCTACTCGTCTCTGTCTTTACACTGTGACAATAACGGGGTATAGGATGTCTCGAAGGGTTGGTGTTATTTTCACAGTGTCGTGTTGGAAGAGGTGGAAAAATGGGAGGGGAAGGCATATTTTTTAAAGAACTCTGATGGTTACACACATGATCCTCTTTATTTATAACCCTCTCTCCCCCCCTATCCATTCATCCATCCATCCATCACAACAGTCCTTATACATGACCCTCTCTCCCCTATCCATCCATCCATCCATCACAACAATCCTTATACATGTCCCGCTCTCTCCCCTCTATCCATCCATCTATCCATCCATCACAACAGTCAGTCCTTACACATGACCCTCTCTCCCCTATCCATCCATCCATCTACCCATCACAACAGTTCTTATACATGTCCCTCTCTCCCCTATCCATCCATCAATCTATCCATCACAACAGTCCTTATACATGACACTCTCTCCCCTATCCATCCTTCCATCCATCCATCACAACAGTCTTTAACCTACCCTCTCTCCCCCTATCCATCCATCCATCCATCACAACAGTCCTTATACATGTCCCTCTCTCCCCTATCCATCCATCCATCTATCCATCACAACAGTCTTTAACCTACCCTCTCTCCCTATCCATCCATCCATCTATCACAACAATCCTTATCCCTGACCCTCTCTCCCCTATCCATCCATCCATCTATCCATCACAACAGTCCTTATACATGACCCTCTCCCCACTATCCATCTATCCATCTATCACAACAATCACCGTCTACAATTCTACAGTTATTAGGTAAACAAACATGACCCCCTCTCCCTTTCCATCTATCACAACAATCACCGTCTACAATTAGATCCATTATTAGATCCATATACAAACAAACCACACTTGCAATACCTGTAATTTTATTTATTGTAATTGTTATTTTATCATTTGATTTGTAATAATAGGGAAAATTTTATGTTTTTTTCCTTTGTCGCATCTCAAATCATGGCCCCCTACATTTTGCTATATGGCCCCCTGCTTGGGAACCACTGTCCTTGGCTGTATGTAGAGTGTTGGAAATAGTAAGCGTGTTGATAGTGAAGTAGAGTTCAGACAGTAGAGTTTGTAGTGTAATTATGAAGTCTTCAGCTGTACCTTAATGGAAAGTGGTGGCGGTACCTCATCAGGCAACACTCTCATTATTCTTATCATAGACGCCACGGCTATTTTTCCTGTGTGTGTGTGTGTGTGTGTGTGTGTGTGTGTGTGTGTGTGACTACAATTATCGTTCTCTATATGCGGGTGTGTGCATATATGTGTGTGTTTGTGAGAATATGTGTGTGTGTGTGTGTGTGTGTGTGTATGATAATATGTGTGTGTGTGTGTGTGTGTATGATAATATGTGTGTGTGTATGAGAATGTGTGTGTGATTGTGTGTGTGTGTGTGTGTGTGGGTGGGTGTGAATATGTGTGTATGTGTGTATGAGTGTATTTTCTTTTGTCAGTCTTACATTTACTTAAATCTGCCAGCTTCGTATAGTAGATAATAACAAGACCATGACATCACCACGAATTCTAAGAAGCATTACTGTACAAACAAAACTGACAAACAAACATGTTGGTTATAAACGTGAATACCTGACTATGTCCCATTTAATTGATATATTTACTGTATGTGGAACGAGTTATAAAATTTGAGTTGCTTTCCCTCCAATGATGCTTGGACTTGAAATAATAAATGAGTCAATATAATTATGGTATGGCCAAAGAGTAGGGCTACAGATTAAGGCTTCCAAAGTATTATACAGAACAGATATATACCTTACTCTAAAACTATAAAGAATTGGTCTGTTTCCTGTCATAGTTTTCAGGAATCAGATGCCCTCCTCGCTAACCAAAACAGATGACCCCCTCCCTACACTTACAGGAATACCATCTGGAGTTAGTCATGAGAAAGGTTAAAAGACGTGTGACACCTCTGGGAAAAGGGTTTGTTTGTTTGCATACTCGAGAGATTGGTATTAAATTTTAGAGTAACACTGAATCCCTCCCTCCATACTATGTCAGAAAACAGTGTGGTAATTATTTCATCTCTTGGGTTAGTTTGGAAGATTCAGTATAGCCTTCCAATTGACTAAAAGGAGGAGTCTCTCTCTCTCTCTCTCTCCTCTCTCTCTCTCTCCTCTCTCTCTCTCTCTCCCCTCTCTCTCTCTCTCTCTCTCTCTCTCTCTCTCTCTCTCTCTCTCTCTCTCTCTCTCTCTCCTCTCTCTCTCTCTCTCTCTCTCTCTCTCTCTCTCTCTCTCTCTCTCTCTCTCTCTCTCTCTCTCTCTCTCTCTCTCTCTCTCTCTCTCTCTCTCTCTCTCTCTCTCTCTCTCTCTCTCTCTCTCGCTCTCACTCTCCTCTCTCTCTTCCTCTCTCTCCTCTCTCTCTCTCTCTCTAAGGCTATATATATCTTTTGGAAATGTCAGCTTGTGTAACAGTTCACCGATAATTATATAACCTATACTACTACTACTACTACTACTACTACTACTACTACTACTACTACTACTACTACTACTACTACTACTAGTATCAATAACACGGTACTGTTAAATTTTCTACCATTCATAGCAATTTCCACTACTACCACCACCACTACCAA
>JAWQEG010005759.1:0-20000 GCA_033782935.1 Petrolisthes cinctipes | reverse complement strand
CTGATGGCTCACACCTGTCTCGTTACGTCCCCCAAACACACCGTCCCCCACCACACCTGTGACACCCACTCACAGGGTCCCTGGTGGTGGGTCTTAGAGTCGGGGCTTCACCTGGAGGGAGTGGAAAGAGAAAAAGGAAGAGAAGGAGAGAGAGGGTAAGAAGTATATGGAAGGGGAAGGCAAACGGTAGAAAAGAAAGAAGAGGGGAGAAGGAAGCAGGGCCGAAGAGAAAGACTGAGCAGGAGTAAAAAGCATATATGTGTAGGGCAAGGTTGAAGAGTACAAGGAGGAAGGGAAAGGTTAGAGTAAAAGGAAGGAAATAGTAATGTGGGATGGATTAAAGTGCTAGGAAGGAAAGAGGATGTGAAAGAATGAATAGAAATGGAAGGTACGAACGAGGAAAAGAAAAAGAAATGGAAAAGGGAGGAGAAAAGAGAAGGTGTAAGAAAGGGGAAGAGAAACAATGCGATAGGGAACATAACAGAGGAAGGTGCATGAAAATAATGGTGAAGGAAGCTGGCGATGTCAAGATCCCTATTGTGTCTACAGTATATAGGGCCCCATCTTACTGTATCAAGAACTATAGTGGCCGAGGTCCGAGGGAAAGGTATGGGGTGGCCTCTCTCAAAATCCCGTATTCAGGCCAGGGTCGGGAAGGGTAATAACATTCCAGAAATACCGACCCCACCACACGCTTGATTTCACGTCTAAATTCCTTCCATCCTTAAATTATTTTGTTAAGAACCTCGCCTTCCTTCTCCCTTTATTTCCCCCTGAATTTCCCCTTCCTCCTCCACTGCCTTCTCCTTCCCTCCTCCTCTCCAGAGATGCTTAGTATTCCCCCCCAGCGATGGTGATTTTCCGGGATGTCGGAGTGGGGTGCTCCGGGTTTAATGGACTATTGTTAGTGTAATTTGGGTGGCGGGAGGAGTGATCTGTGGGCTGACCTGACAAATTGTGCCGCCGGTCGGGGTGACTGACTCGTTAAGGTTTTTGTGTGTTTGGACTTGGCTCAAGGAAAACTATTTACCATTAAAATAAACATATTTTTTTTCTCTTTCTCTTTCTATATTTTTACTTTAAACACACAAGTAGAATGAGACAGAGAAGCAGACTAGAATATAGGAATATTAAGACCCTACACTGGAGTATTGACAGCTGAGACTGGAATACAGGAATACTGGGGGTTAATAATAGAACTGTCCTGATCCGACACAACATGAATCTCTATTAACCTTGCAGCCCACTCCTCCAAAATCACTTCAGTTGGTAGAAATTCATATTGTGTCTCTGATCAGGACAGAATTAATGACCCCCAATGTACCTTAGACTGGAATAATGGTACTTAATTCAAGATGTGGTAGCCTACATACAATACAATGAGATGAAGGTAGTACAGTGAAATGACGACACCGCAGGAGGAGTGTGTTAGTGTGTCGCCACCACCTTTCTCACCTTGCCGTCAGCCGTGTGGAGCGGAACTGACTCCTGTCACCCTGATTCCCGTGCGTGAGGCGGGAGGAGGAGTGACAGACGTCGTGTGAGGCATGAGGGAGGAAGCGGCACACGTCTGGGGAAGCGAGTGAATGAGTGAGGTGTTGATTCTGCATGGTGTCACACTCGCCTACATGGCTGGTGTGTGTGTGTGGTGTGATTCCTGGCAGGCGATACGTGTGGTGAGCTACGGTGATGGTGGTGGTGATGGTGGTGATGAGGAAAATAATGTAGTGTCTGCTTTTTAATGTGTGTGTGTGTGTGTGTGTGTACTGAATAGGTACGAGAAGCCTTTTATATATTGATTATGTTTCTCTGCTTTGGGCAACACAGAATAATTTTTTTACGTGGATGTCACTTTGTTTACGTTAGTCAGATCAAGATCACTCTTAGGGCCCGTCTACACTATCAGTGGCCACCTATGATGCTCGAGCACGCAACTCATCAGTTTCAAGGGATGGTAGTGAAGCACGGCAGAGATCACCCACCATCATTTTCCCCGTTCACACTGTACCGAGTCCTCTACGTTCTCCCCTATCCAGTGTGCGAGTTTTTGCTGCCTGTGTTAGTTGTGCTGAACGATGTCTACTAGTTATAATTTTCTTTGATCAAAATATTGGCCAAGTCACCTCTTAAACTACTAACGTTTTTTGACGTCACGATTTAGCTCCTCCTTTGGTTGGGGTCTGGCCAAAGTGGTTTGACCTTCTCTAAGAATGATCTTGAGTCAAATATTGGTAAGAACGAGAGTGAAATATAGGTGAGTAATGTCCGCAGACTTTATTTGACGTTAACACACACACACACACACACACACACACACACACACACACACACATTCGCTTTTATTTGTATAGATTGTACTATATACGGAGGTCTGACATCATATACTAACATTATAATATACTAAGGTGGTCTAGATATAGATACAGTTAGGAATCCTTCGGGAATGACTAGGAATACTGGCCTGGATGTAATGGAGTCTCTGCTATCCATTCCTGCGTCGCCACAGCCACACAAACTCGCTAACTAAACTATTTCTGACTATCCATCACACTGAAACTTACTCCTAGTGACTGGCTGTCTGTCTGTTTTCGAGGCTTACACTTCTCTATGTAGTACACACACACACACACACACACACAGTATATATCCTCATCCTCCTCCACCTTCCCCGGTTCCCCCTCCTACTACTCCTCATCTGCTCTGATCCTTCCCCACCCTCCAACGACCCAACCTCATTTCTCCATCCACCCACCCACTCACCCTCCTCTTCCACCCCAATCAAACCTCCTTCCTCTTCCTCCTCTCTCCCCTCTCCCCAACCCTCCCTCCCCCCCACCAGAACCGTTTAATAACCGACCACTTTCAGAAAAATTCCAGAAGGAGAGCTTGTTATGCCGGGCCTCTGCTCCCTATAATAATAATTCTCCTCCTCAAAGTTTTTCCATCTTTCTTGGAGTATTTTTTTTTTTTCTGTTCTGAAGATTGATTCGTGTTTTATCGTCCGGCCTGGGATTCGGGTACGGTTTTCTAATGACGTATACATATATATATTTTTTCTTTTCTCTATTTTTTCTGGTAAAGTCAAGGATGCATGTTGTTGTGGATTTTCTATCTATAAAAAAAGTAAAATAAAAAATTATAATAACAAAATGTTGCCTCTGAGTCTTCATTAGAGTATACGAAACGATATGAACGACCGCTGGAGCCATATTGCAAGACATTGGTTTGGTTTTTCTGTGTGTTGTTGAATGATTTGGTTGTTATTTGGTTTATTCATGTGTTTGTTAGAAAGTTTGGTTGTTATTTGGTTTATCTGTTACTGTTTATCCTTGTGTTGTTAGATGGTTTGGTTGTTTGGTATATTATATGAGTAGAGGTGTTTTGAGGATTTGTTGTTGTTTGGCTGAGGATTATTTAATGGAGTGGAGTACGTGACATTTGAAGCTGTATATACAGGATGGTATAGGTGCAGTTGCTAACCTAACCTGACCTGACCTAACCTCGTAAACTTCAAAATGTATATTAAAGGGAGAACATCTTGTTGGTAAATTCGATGGCTATTGGTTCCTCAAACTATGCTACAAAAGAGCTCACTTCCCCTACTGGTATACTGAGGTCTGTGTTTCCTGGAATAGTTTGGAGGAATCATTTGCCCTCCAATTTACCGTCAAGAGTTTCTCCCCTTAATCTCTAATCAAACTCCCCCCTTCCCAACTTTACTTCGACCCTCAATTCCTCCACACGAACTGCAAGCCTTACACCCTCTTCTCTTTCATCTTATAAACATCTCGCTCTCACCTTCCCTCTGCCAGCGGTGATGTGGGCAGTACTTTAAGGTGTTTTAGCGCCCCTCCAGACCCCATCACTCGCTCTCAAATCTTCAACTGTCCCTCTTTTCCTTCTGTTTCCTTCTTGCTCGCTGTGCCACCTCTATTACCATTTCCCTCATCCTACAGAGTAATTTTTTCAGGTCTGAGGTGGTCTTCTTTCACCCTCAATTAATCTCCCTCACCTTCAGAACAGCTGGATTTTGTTATCAAAGTTCTGTTCCATATTCGTGAATTAACTGAATTATATACAGAGCTAGGATCTAAAATTGATTCAGTCGGCGTTATTTAATCCATGAGTAGGGGATATTAGATTATAAAGTTGGTGTTATGTAAGACCCTAAGCTAAATGAACCACCTGCAGCTTATACGGATTAAACCTCTATAGCAAAGGGTTAATCTTCCTCCCAAAGTGTTAAGAAGTACTAGAGAAACACTATAAACTGTTAAATAATAACTAATCGAGGAAGAAACTCCATACTTCATTATTTTTTCAACATTTTAAAAAGCATATCCCTACTAACCAGCATATCACTGATACACGGTAGTCCTCTCTCAGACGGATGACGAATATTTGAGGTGAATTGACGCTGGCATGCATGGACGGGAAATGTAAATGGAAATACATTATATAAAGATACGACGTAGTTAATATGTGACAGCTTCATTCAGATAGCGAGCTGGATTGGATTCATTTAGCAGCAGTTTCTAAAGGGTTGTAAATAGATCGTCATTTATCAGTACAAAGTTGCTATACGTGTATATGAATAAAAAGATTTAAATATATGCTTGAGTCTTTGTTGTGCCCAGAAACTTTAAACCGTAACTGTACCTTATAATTGCACCAACCTCATTAGTGGCTTGATTTTTAACTAGTTTAACTAATTGAAATCCAACATTATCAGTCCATATTGCCTCAAATTATCATTATTGTTATTATTATGCACTTGGTACTGAATCATACAATATGACTGCTATTGAATATATATATATTTTTCACTCTTCATCCGCCACCATCGAGTGGATTCCTCGTACCCAGAGCCAACCCTTTGTGGCCTACACGTGTATGACACAGATAGAAATAATCCAACAATAACTCGTCACCAAAGCATTCATCAGCTCTGTGTGTGTGTTTGTGTGTGTGTGTGTGTGAGTGTGTGAGTGTGTGTTAAGGGGATGATCGTTAGTTTGGGACGAACTGGTGAGCGATTGTTTCCTTCAAGCCATGTCAGGAAACAACCAACCTCAGTACACGACGAGTAGGGGATGTTGTTTTGTTGCAGTGTTGAGATGGCTACGTATACTCCACCCCTTACCCCCACCCCCACCCCCACCCCCACCACACATAAAATACCCCCTTAACTTATTGTGTGCTCACTGGGGTCAAACGGGTGTGCTTCAAGCTACAAATCTCACGTAAGAGGATTAATATTGGCTATTATTGTTTTTGTTTTTCAAGTTTGGTACGGGACGACTGAATTCCTTTTGCGTTTGGTCCGTCGGGTGTCGAGTAGAGTCGCTTTTTTGTCAGGTGGATTTTCAGGACTAAGTGGATTATTTTGGATTTGTGTGTATGAGGGTGTGTGCGTGCCTGTATGTATGTATGTATGTGCTGTATGTGTGGAAGGAAATACAGTAAAAACGGCAGAAAACATGTGGGAGTAATGTTGTATCTATAAAAAATGTGGAAAATATTATGATGATTATAAACCAGACTGTAAAAAGAGAGAGGGAATGACGAAAAGAAAGAAAGAGATAGGAGAAGGTTTCGATAAGGGGTCAGAAAAGAGAGTTTGGAAAGGGGACAAAAAGGATAGGGTAAGAGAGGGATTCAGGGGAGTGAAGTAAGGGAAAGAAAGACTTATGGGAGAAGAGGACTAGAGAGTGAGACGATGTTGGGACAGAAAAGAGCTGATGAATGGGACAAAAGGGAAGCGTAGAGGAGAGGGACAAAAAATTGGGTAGAGGAGGAGGAAGAGAAAAAGAAAGGTAAGGGAGCAGAAGAGAAGTAACAAGAGGGGATAAAAGAAAAACGAAGTAGAAGTGAATAGTAGAGTGGAGGGGAGAGCCATGAGAGAGAAAAAATCAGAAGTGTTGGAAAGAAAAGTGGACTCGGAGAGGTAGAGACTGAGAGGGGACGGGGTGGGGGAGGAAAGGGCACCATATAATGCCTGGAGACAACAAAGAAATAAAAGTCACTCCCTCCCTCCCACCACCACCGCTACCACCACCTCCACCTCTTCCTCCCTTCACCTCCTCCTCCACCTCTTTTACGTTCGCATCCACCACTACCACCTTCCTCCAGCACCTCCTCCTCCACCATCCTCTCCTTCCACCTCATCCTCCTTCCTCATCCTCTCCTTCCACCTCATCCTCCTTCCTCTCCTTCCACCTCCTCCTCCACCATCCTCTCCTTCCACCTCCTCCTCCACTATCCTCTCCTTCCACCTCCTCCTCCACCATCCTCTCCTTCCACCTCATCCTTCTCCTTCCCTCTCCTCCTCCACTTACCAGTACCTGCCTCCCGGCCACCACAAAACTTCCCAGCAAATACCACACGCACAAAAAAAACATGTGGTGACCAAACTTGCTCACCCACCATAACTAATAGCTGGCCACGTGAGTCCAGGTCCTATTATCATTTCATGGGGCCAAGTTTGGTGCCTCGGGTTGCTCTCAGGGCCACTAGGACCTAACAGCCTCACGATCTTGGGACTGTTCAGATAGAGGTTCATAAAAGTATTCCTCTAAGCCTCAATTGTTCGAGGAAAAATCTTCTTTTTGAAGTTGATAATAATGCAAGTTAATTTTGGTGAGAGTGCATGGGATAGAGGTTAACTAAGGTCCATGATGACCCATAGTGTGTGTATTTATGTTCTGGCTTAATGAAATCGTTTAGAGTTAGTCAGACTACATTAACAGAAGACGCTATTGGCATTCACAGGATTACGTTCCTGAAAAATTTCCTCCTTAAATATATTATGTCCTTCGGGATCCTGTGTGTATAAGTTCCAGAACGCAAATATCGGGTGCAGTTAATGGGATAGTGTTTGTGGTATTCCAGGACATTCGTAGGAGTCTCTGAGACTACTAATACTTCTCATATACAAATATTTTTCTTGTGAAACTATGAAAGTAAATATATGTGCTTTCTGCCTCAGTCTGTTTCTTGCCATCAATAATGTTATGCTAAATATTACACTAGTTAACAGTGTTCTTGCAATAATTATTTATGTTAAATATTCCTTATAATTTTTTTTTCATTTTTTTATTGGTAACTTTTCTAATAAATAACATAATTGTGGTTATTTTGCAATTTATGTTCCTCCACATCTGATCTAATTTCCCATCAAACAGTGTACACCATGGAACAGTACTGTACATACTACATCTAAGCCTAAATAAAGTGCAGTACTCTCACTCCCCCACTCAGAATTTTTAGGAATGTATGTATATAACAAATAAATATGTAAATACAGACATGAAATGGATGAACAAAACGGGAAGTAACAAAATTCATATATCAAGTAAAAACTAAGGAAAATGTACATACAAGTTAGTAAATGAATGAGAATGAAATAAATGCAAAATGATATAAAAAGATAAATATTTTGGGTCGTCTCATATCCCGAGCATGTAAACAGAACGAGTGGAGTCAAAAATAATCCTCTGAAAGGGAATATGAATCCAGTGGTGATATCTTGTTTGAAGAAATTTAAAGGCAAAATATTTGGACTTGTAACTGCAGCCGCTATGTTTACCCTTCCTCTGTGTGTGTGTGTGTGTGTGTGTGTGTGTGTGTGTGTTCGTTCGTTGACTTAGATGAGTTTATATTATATGTTTGGTGTATTTTGTGTGTATACGAATGTTTTAGCTGTAAGTGTGTGTGTATCATTGTATGTGTGTGTGTGAGCGTGTGTATACTGTGCGTCCTTTCCTCCTCTCTCCTCTCCATTTCAGCCCCTCACCTTCTCCTCTATCCCTCCCCTAGGTTCCTCTCTCACACCTACAATATTCCCCTTCCTCCCACACCACTGCTCTCCTCTTTTCCTTTCCTCTCATCTCTTCCACATTTCATTTCTCCCCGCCTTTTCGTCTCTCCCTTCCTCCGTCATTCCCCTCGCTAGCTTTTCTCTTCCTCGTCTTACTGTCCTCCTTTCTACCCTCCTCATTCCTCATTTGATCTCATCCTTCCCCTCATCCCCAACTCCAATACTCTTCCGTCTCCCATTCTCTTCCTCTCCCTCAATTCTCTTCTTCTCCCACCCCTTTCCCCCACCCTCCTTTTTCCTCTGCCACTCTCTTCCCCTTCACCCACCCACTACGGTATATCTTCCTCCCCCCCCCCTCCCTCACCACAGCCTCCTTAACACTGGCCTTCTCACCAAGCGTAGCCCTTTGAGTTGAGTTTCTTTTTTTCGGGGGGCGCCTCTCCCTCCCCTGGGCCATCTCACTACACTAAATCTAATTTTGCCTGCAGGGTGAGTTGAGTAGGTCAGGTCAAGTCAGGTCAGGTTTGGTCAGGTAATGGTGGCTGACAACGTGAGTCTTGACATAATCATGGTTGTTTACACTTTACGATGACAGCTGTTGATATTTATTCTATACCTTCCGCCAAAGAAATACGGATTGTAGTATGGTATATAATTATTTATTGAGTACTTTGGTTATTACTTTATAGTAATTGTAATAATATTTTTTTTGTTTTTGTGGGAGTTCCTGTGGTATACTGCTTTCCTCCCTACTCACACCCCCGCCTTACCTATATTTTTTGTTATACTCTCATCACTACTCAATACAGTACCGGCGATACTCATACCTGCCACCGCCATCATCATCACCACCACCACCACCACCACCACCACCACCACCACCACCACCGCCACCAATACTACTATCTGCCAAATCCACCACCACCACCACCTTTTACCCCTACCTTCTAACCCCACCACCATTACCTGTTACTCTACCACCACCACCACCACCACCACCAGCAGCACCACCACCTTCCACCTGTCTGTACCACCTGCTCCTCCTCTACCATAATTGAAGCCGGTGTAGTCCGTTGTAATTAAAGTGGATTAAAGGCTCGGCCACTTTACAAGCCTCAGGGAGTTCTGCTGAGGAGTTGGAGTGGTGGTGGTGGTGGAGGGTAATGGTGGTGTTGGTGATGGTACTGGCATTGGGGTTAGTGGTGGTGGAGGTAGTGATAGTGGTAGTGGTGGTGGTTGTGACGGTGGTGGTTGTGGTTGTGATGGTGTTGGTGGAGGTGGTGGTGGTGGAGGGCAATGGTGGTGTTGGTGGAGGTAGAGGTACTGGTGGTGATGGAGGGTGATGATGGTGATGGAAGGATGTAGTAGTAGTAGTAGTAGTAGTAGTAGTAGTAGTAGTAGTAGTAGTAGTTGAAGTAGTAAAAATAGTTTGAGTTTCTATTAGGCTCCAAGTTTCAGTTTCTATTAGGCTCCAAGTTCGTTCTAACTCATCAACACAAAACTTCTTAAGACTACATTACCAAGAAGAAGAATAATGTGTGGGTGGGTTCTCTTTCTTGGTGAAGATTGGGGGAGTCAAGTGCCCACAAAAATTGCCAATATGATATACACACCCAGATTTACAGGGAAGGACACGCAAGCACGCTTTTAACTCGAAAATTTCAAAAGATAAATAATGTCACAGAAAAAAGTGTATAAATAAATCTAGCATACACACACATTGCCCTCACACTTCATATTATCTTGGTACGTATGTCAACTTGCATATGTTAGCGGGACACTTAATTTGTAGACTTTAGAATTGGATTACCCATGATTACAGGGAAAGGAAGGGAGCGAGGCGTGTAGGGAGGCACTCTGAGTCATCCCTCACACACACACACACACACACACACACACACACACACACACACACACACACACACACACACACACTTGCCTTGACGACTGCAACGCGGCAATATGCAAAAGCAATAACTGAATGAATGAATGTATGAATGGAAGGAAGGGATGTATAATTAATGAATGTTGGACACCAATGATAAGCGTTCAAGTGAGTGAGATTTTAGTCAAATGTCACTCATGGATAGATTATGAAAGAGTAGATGAACAAATGAAGGAAGGAACAATTATGTGCAGGAATGACATTTCAGTGACGAGCAACAAAGACATTAATGGTATTACAGAGTTAATAATATTATAACAAAGATATAAAACATAGAATACCCTTGCATCACTTTCTGTTGGTATCGACTATTCACGCTTATATTATAAAGGGATATTATGTGATTATCTCTCTCTCTCTCTCTCTCTCATGTTGTTGTGTTCTCTGGGGACCAATTACTGTGTTTGGTTCCTGCCTCCCTGCCACCACTCTGCCATCTCCATGCCATCTTCCTTGCACCTCCCTGCCACCCCTGCCACCCAACCGCCTCCCTGTCTCCTCCCTGCCTTCTCCCTGCTCCCCCCTGTCATCCTCTTCCACCCTCCAGCCCCCTCCCTGCTACCATCTTTGTCACTCTTCTTGTTTCATTCATTAACTAATATTTGATTATTGCTGGCTTGTATCTTGGGGTACAAGCGAAACCATCCCACTTTAAGAGACGAGGTTGGAAAGCATTCTAAAGTTAACATTATCTGATTAAAATGTGTCCAATGTATTAGTTGCTTGGGTACAGTTACGATCATAAGTCCAGCATCAGGTGAATGACTGTTCATTGAGTGAATCTTATGAACCATTGTTACTGAGACCAACACCTAAAAGTTCTCATAATATTTTGGAGTTGTTTTATTTGAATGTGTTGCAGGACTGTTGGGCGTGGCTGGCTGGCTGGCTGGCTGTACAGTCACGAGCCATAATCAGTATCTTGGTCTTGTTGAAGTTTGGAATTATCTTACATACCAATGAACCATATACAACGTTGATTCTGTCTCATATATTTGAAGCTCGTCTAATACCACATAAGGCTATTGAAAGTAGACCTGGATACACACAATTACTCATGACTACATTTTCTACTCATATTATACAGTATATACGTACCGTACTGTGTTCACGTGTTCCTCCTCCCTTTTCCTGCCAACCAGTAACTGATTATCGCCACAGACAAAATAGGAGGGGAAAAATAGGTAAAGGATTATGTTCCTATACATTCACGTTATTGTGGGTTTATCTAACATTACATTTAAACCATTATTTTATTATACTGTAGAGATTTAGTGGGGACAGTTCTCCTCAGTTTTACATTCTGCAACTGAATGTTCCCTGTTTTTCTTTGTGTTAAATTGGCTGTGTTACCTCCACATCTCAGGACAATTAAAACAACAGGATGATATATAGAAAAAAAATCTTTTCTCATTCGTGATCCCTTTAAGAAATAATAGAAAACACGTTATTGTACACACGAATACTGATAAATAAAAATGTAGAGGAAAGGTATAGGCAGGAGTGTTCCCCATGCACCTCTGTTTTTACGTATTGCTATACAACCCACGTTTGTAAACTTTCAGCCCTCCATGTTTAATGTTTAGAGTTTTCCATTTCTAGTCTGTTATGCTTTTACGGGTATGGTTTATATATATATATATATATATATATATATATATATATATATATATATATATATAATGTGTGTGTGTTTGTACATGTATGAGTGTGGGTATATGTATCATGTTTGTATATACGTGTTACAATGGGTATTATATGTTGTGCATATCTTTATATAAAATTTTAAGGATGTACCGGAGTTTCCCTCATGTGAAGAAAATGTAAGGATCCTCTCAGGTTTAGTTCATACCAGACTTTATGATTATCCTGCCAAGCATATTTACTCGAGCAACTTTCCTTCCTTCGTTTTCTTTGCTTCCTGTATTAATCCCTTCAATAAACTGAATTTTTTTATTGTGTGTACTTTTATCTGGAATCAGAACTCGGGATCAGCTTCACCAATCTCGAGAAGAAACAACACACTCTCTTTTACATTTCTTGATCCAGCTCGGATTCTCGTCGATACAGACCCCAACTGGTATTTTTCAAGTTTTTATAATATCTACACTTGCAATTCAGTTGCAATAAGCTCATACATTGGGAGAAAAACTTGGATATTATTTCAGTCAACCAAATATAATTCTTGTCCTGACTGCTGGTGAGGCTTCTATCTGGTTAAGACGCTTGATATTGCAGATGAATATCATTTAATTATATGTATTTTGAAGATTACCGTCATCATATGACTTCCCTTCCCTTGTCTGCTCTGACGTCTTATATTTCCTTCAGGCTGTCTTTAACCCTGGTAATTGTTGGATTATTGTCCAACCCTCAAAGTCACAGGCAGATTAGAGTTCAACTCCCACACTGTTCTGGTCAGAACCCACCAAACTGAAGTTTCTTTCACTTTCAAATATACAGCTTTGGTTGAAGCTTTGAACATTGCAATTCACCAACGAACTAATTCCAATGGAGATCTTATTATGCATTTATTTACTGTCTCTAGGTATTCGAAGCACACCTGAATACATAATTATTAGTGCTCATGACTGTACAAGGTCTTTTGGAATATCGCAGTCGTCTTTCGTCTCATTTTCTATTTCATTCCTTCTTTCACCTTCCACTCTTCAAGCTCTCATGACAAATTATTTCTACAGTGTAGCCTAATTTTGAAGTAGAAATTCCGTGACAAATGAACACATGAAAATATCAGTCCAAAATAATTTTCAACTCATTCATGACTAGTGTTACTACGAACGAGTGAACGGGAGGAAAGGAACGTGACCTAGAGTCGTAAATCTCTGACAAAACGATTTGAAACTTCTTACCATAACTGTGCATGCCAGGTTTGTACAGTCACGGTCAAAAGTCCTGCATCGGGTGAATGAAAGTGAACCATTAGCGTGAATTTTATGAATCAATATTACAGAAACCAACAGTTATAGTTTACCATCATTTTTATGGACTGTTTCACTCGAAGGTGTTGCAGGACTATTGACCTTGACTGTACATAAAAGGTCAAATGACAAACAGTGAAATAGTGGAGTAACTCGACTGTAAAGTTGCTTGGAAATTGCCATATCTGAAGGTCGGCTTTCAGCATTTCCTAAGAACATATATGTAACTCATCTTTATTTAACTAAAGCACCGAGTCACTGTCAAATGCTTTTAATAATACAGTAGAGTATGATAAACATAGATTATGTATCATATCTAATAAGGTTAGGCATAGTTAAGTGAATGAGCGTAAGACAAATAATTTATTATGCTTATAGTGGTAGCGTTACAGACGAACTCCCCCGTGGCAAGATAATGGGGCAACCCACCTATACCTTTCCACCCTCAGGCCTCCACCTCGCATGCTCCGTCCTCCGCGCATGCTCTCTTCCACTCCTCTGCTCGACACTTCTTGAAACGGAGATGAGTTGTTATTTTGTAGTGTTGGACATATCGGATTTTTACTCGTGCATCGTCGAGTCAACACTCACTGAATGATGTTATAAGGTGAGATAAGATATTAAGGAGTAGGATTACATCAACAAATAAGGTATATGGATGTGTTAGTACCGTGTATAAATGAGTTATAATAATTGAGTTGCAAGAGGACTCCATCTTTGTACAGGACGCCATAGTTCGTGTATCTCGGGATGTGTTGGGAATATCAGGTTTGTTCAGGTGCGTCGTCTGGTTTGTACTACCCATGTGACGAGCCAAAGGAAGATGAGTGATTGAAAAGTATGATGAAGTATGGAAATAAGGCAAACATAGATAGGTTTCAGTGTATAGTGTGTGAACGAGTGGGAGTAATATAGGTCTGGCTGTCTCTCACTGCCATTTCCCTCTCTCTCTCTCTGTTGATTTATTTGCCTACGGTGAAATATAAAACCAGGAGATATTTATTTATTTACCGCATAAATGTCTTCATTTTATATAGTGATGCATGTTCAGCGGTGTTTTTTGTTTTCATCGTTGTTCAGTTGCTTATTGTTTCTCCCCCCCCCCCACAGTGATGTATTATTAACATGTAAATGGTCTGCCTGGCTAACGCTATGTAATTCAAGTCATCACAGGGAATAACCACGAGTCAGAGATTAATGAATAACTTATCATGCTTAAATACTGGTTTATCCGTCACATCCTAAACTTTCTTGATCTTGTAACATATTACAGTTAAAAGTTAAACAATTGTGTACGAATATTTCACTTTACCAGCCTACAAAATAATGATATTGGAGTATTATCATTATTATTACAGCAACAGCACATATACAATACAATGAGGAACTACTATCCGTTTCAGCGCCGGACAGACGCTGTTTTTCGCAAATATCTCCTAAACGAATCGTTGTATCAATATAATATTTCAACACAGTATCTTTAACACCAGGGCGTAATTTATGGCTGACATATCATATTCCTATATGTGTTATGTTAGGAGTTTACTCGTGAAAAATAGCACAAAGCTGGCCAGACATGTTGACGCTTTCGAAGGAAAGTGTGGCCCCCCCAACACCCTCCCAAACCATTCCTAACCACAACTACATCCCCCCCTTCTCACCCCTCCCTCCTCCTCTTCTCCCCCTAGCTCCTCGCCTCCCTCATCACTCGTGTCCCTCCCTATTTCTTCCATCACTGTATTATATATTAGAATGTTATGTAGATGTATATGTATAGATATTATTATTAACTAAGAGTATGGTGCAGTACAATTCTATAGAGGCAAGACGTATTTCACTTTGATAATTACTGTACAACAGCATGTTTACATACATGTAGTATGTAGAAGGTCCATGTTTGCAGTCCTTATGGTCAACCATGCAAGTGAACACGATGTACTGGCATTACCTGTGGTCTGGACCTTCTAGGAAAAGTTATTAGATACTGTGTACCTATTCATTATAAAATGTCAACTTGGTCCAGTTAATATAATGTTATTTTGTTGACTTGTCCCTTTTATATTTATATTATCACCAAATTATATATATATATATATATATATATATATAATAGTGTAGGATTTAATGATGCAAACATGATAAAACAAAATTTATTCACAATCACTGTCAAGGAAAACGTCATCGTCTTCATCATCACTGGCTTTCACGTTTGTACAATGTGGCAAGACGAAGAACAAACGCTGTCCTGCATCCACGGGGGCAAATGGACAACATTGTTGCTAATAGGTGCGCCTCGGCAGTCAATGATTTCTACCCTGTCACTACTTGAGTCATAGCCTCGGACTGGGGGGTACCTCATACCTCAGAGAGAAGGGGAGGGGATACGGGAGACTGTGAATATTCAATTAAGGCATAAATTGGTTATTTAAAAAGGTAAAGAACACATGAAGCAACAATGAACGATTATATTTGGTTGCCCAAAACCAAAATTAATCATTTTTCTGGTGGCCTTAGACACATCCGGTTATACGGCCATTAACAACGGGATTAGCTATTGCTTTAATGGTCGTTTGACCCACTCTGGTTTTCATGTCCACACACAACGGTAACTGTATTAAACAATATTACTAATGAACGATACGTATATACTGTACATACTGTCATAAAAAAAAAAAAAAAATGGGAGAGGGATGGTGTAAATAGGGGGGTGAAGAGTGAAACGGGGAGGGGGATAATGAGATATTGGGGTAGGGAAGGAAGGAATGGTGGGGGGGGATTTCGGGGTGTTGGTGGAGGGGTTACACGAGTACCCCACACTCGTTCGATTCTCTATAACGCCTTAGATATGATGACTGGATTAGGCTTAATATCACTCAGTAAACTCCTAACATAACACATATAGTAATATGGTATGTCAGCCATAAATTACGCCCGGGTGTTAAAGACAGTGTGCTGAAATATTATATTAATACAACGATTCGTTTAAGAGATATTTACGAAAAACACCGTCTGTCCGGCGCTGAAACGTATAGTAGTACATTCATACACACTCGTACACACATACTGAGGCACAGATACACACATAAGTAAGTTACATACACACATGCGCGCTTGTTGAAATGACACACAACACAACCAGAAGCGCACATGAACACACAAACGCAATAACACAACTACAGAAATACTCATACACGCAGGCAGGCTAAATTTTGTGTATATGAGAGAGAGAGAGAGAGAGAGAGAGAGAGAGAGATGGGGGTGGAGTGGGTGGAGGTGGAGGTGGACTGGGGTAGCGGCCAGTTGAGGGTGGGAGGGAAGGGGGAGAGTGGAGGTGGTGGTGGTGGAGGTGGAGGTGGAGGAGTACAGCCAATATTCTGGGAGCTCGGTGTAAAACGTTTCAAGCAAATAGAAACAAGCAGGTGTTTGGTTTCTCATCTCACAACGAGGGTATTGGACATGAAAACACTGACACGTTGATCAGATCTTCTCTCCTTCCTTCCTTCTTTCCATCTTTCTTCCTTCCTTCCTTCCATCTTTCTTCCTTCGTTCGTTCTTTGTTTTTCCTTCCTTTCTTTAATTTCTAATTGTAGTTTGCTTTCTCTTATGCTTCCCGGAAAACTATTTGTCTTTTGTTTTATTCACACATTTTTTATTTTTATTTCCTCATCACTGAGTTGCCAATTCTTCCTTTACCAATCATTTCGTCCCCTTCTTTTCATTTATGTTCTCTCTTCCCTTTTCCGTGCCTTTCATTCCCTTCCATCCCTTTCCCTTACTTTCATTCCATTCCTATCATACCCTTCCTTCCTATTCATTCCTTTCTTTCCATTCCTTCCCCTTCCCTTACTTTCATTTCATTCCCTCCCTTTCGTTCCATTCCCTTACCTTTCCATTCACTTACCCTTCCTTTCATTCCCTTCAGAAACCAATTTTCCTTCATCTCACTCCCCGCCGCTGAAGGAATTCATTTCTGTATATCGAGAACGGACGTTATTCCTCCTCTTCCTATCCCCCCCTGCCTCCTCCCTCCCTATCCCCCCCCCTGCCTCCTCCCTCCCTGCCTCCTCCCTCCCTATGCCTCCCCTGCCTCCTCCCTCCCTATGCCTCCCTATCCCCCCTGTCTCCTCCCTCCCTATCCCCCCTGTCTCCTCCCTCCCTATCCCCCCTGTCTCCTCCCTCCCTATCCCCCCTGTCTCCTCCCTCCCTATCCCCCCTGTCTCCTCCCTCCCTATCCCCCCTGTCTCCTCCCTCCCTATCCCCCCTGTCTCCTCCCTCCCTATCCCCCCTGTCTCCTCCCTCCCTATCCCCCCTGCCTCCTCCCTCCCTATCCCCCCTGCCTCCTCCCTCCCTATCCCCCCCTGTCTCCTCCCTCCCTGTCTCCTCCCTCCCTATCCCCCCTGCCTCCTCCCTACCTCTACTTGCTCCTCCCTACCTCTATTTGCTCCTCCCTACCTCTACTTGCTCCTCCCTACCTCTACTTGCTCCTCCCTCCCTCCACTTGCTCCTCCCTACCTCTACTTGCTCCTCCCTCCCTCCACTTGCTCCTCCCTCCCTCCACTTGCTCCTCCCTCCCTCCACTTGCTCCTCCCTCCCTCCACTTCCTCCTCTCTCCCTTCCTCGACTGCTTTCTACATCACCCTCCCTTTCACCCCATCATCCCCTTCTCTACCTCCTGCCTTTCTCCCCTTCCTCCTTTACTCCACTTCGTCCCTTCCTTTCCTCCATCCTTCTACCACCTTTTCACGTTCGCTTGCTTCCTCCCCTTCCTCCCTTTCTTCCTGTTGGCTTCCGTCCTTTCCTTTCATCATTTCTTCCTTTTCATCTCCTGCCTTCCGTGTACTCTCTATTTTTTATATTTTTATTCTTTCTTCTCGATTTCCTCCTTCCTTATCCTGTAGTATCCCAACCCTTATTCCTTCCTCCTTTTTTTCTTCCCATTTTCCTTCTCCCCACCTGATCATTCCACTCCCTCTCTTTCCCTCCTTCCTCCCCTTCTTTCCCTCCTTCCTCCCTCTCTTTCCCTCCTTCCTCCCTCTCTTTCCCTCCTTCTTTCCCTCCTTCCTCCCTCTCTTTCCCTCCTTCTTTCCCTCCTTCCTCCCTCTCTTTCCCTCCTTCCTCCCTCTCTTTCCCTCCTTCCTCCCTCTCTTTCCTCCCCTTCTTTCCATCTTTCCTCTCCCTCTTTCCCTCCTTCCTCTCCCTCTTTCCTCCCCTTCCTCCCTCTCTTTCCTCCCCTTCCTCCCTCTCTTTCCTCCCCTTCTTTCCCTCTTTCCTCCCCTTCTTTCCCTCTTTCCTCCCCTTCTTTCCCTCTTTCCTCCCCTTCTTTCCCTCTTTCCTCCCCTTCTTTCCCTCCTTCCTCTCCCTCTTTCCCTCCTTCCTCTCCCTCTTTCCCTCCTTCCTCTCCCTCTTTCCCTCCTTCCTCCCTCTCTCCCTACTTCCTCCCCCCCTTTCCTCCAACTTATCATACAGTGATGAGAGGTGGTACGGGAAGAAGGATACTGAAAATGGGAGATGGTAATAATATTAGGGTATTGAAGCCTGGAGATGGTAGGGATGACAGTATGACAAGTAGTCGTGGTACTTAAGAGTGGGAGGATATAAGTAAAAGAGTAAAATACAGTAAATCAGCGAGAGGAGAGTAACTTATTAAGGAAGAATAAAAGATGGGTGAATAGAGTAGAAGAGTAACGCAGAGAAAATCGATGTAAAAGAGTAACACAGAGGAAAGTAGAGAAGAGGAGAAAGAATCGTGCAGTAGCGAGCGAGTGAGGGATGGTCCAGGTGGGATCCAAGTTGGTCCCGGTGACTGAGTACACGTGGCAACTCAGGACGACCCAGCGACCCCCCCTAATAGCCAGCTTCTCCTCAAAGTCGTAAAGTTGGTGGTCTCTAGGCGAGGGTGGGTAAAGTTGGTTGGTTGGTTGTCTGTTGGCTTAGGTGGGTCAGTAAATTGGTTGGTTGGTTGATTGTCTGTTGGCGTGGGTCGGTAAATTGGTTGTTTGGTTGTCTGTTGGCGTGGGTGGGTCTGGAAATTGGTTGGATGGTTGGTTGTCTGTTGGCGTGGACGGGGTAAAGTTTCTTGGTTCGTTGGTTGTCTGTTGGCGAGGCAAGGTAAAATTGGTTGGTTGTCTGGTGACGTGGGTCGGTAAATTGGTTGGTTGATTGGTTGTCTGTTGTTAAAGGTATGTATTGTTGGTTGTGTCTTGGAATGAAGAGATAAATAGGCTTCAATTTGCCGATAATAAACAACTGCCCATAACTTTCTAAAGGGAGTGAGTGAGGAGTACTGTTTGTAATTGTAGTTAACTAGAAATCTGGCTGGTTGGCTTCTCTATTTTCTCTCCCGGTCGTCCAACACACCTGGCCCGTGTTTAATAAAATAGGCGATCAGTCTTGAGGTTAGCTTGAGGGGGAAGTATATATTACAGTGTTGGTAAATTTGGAGCAGCTTATTCCTCCAAACTATTCCAAGCAACAGGCCACCATAATTTTTTATATTTAAGGCTCTTTAGACACCTGCAATTTTTATAACGTGCTTGAATCGTTACACTCACTAAGATCTAACAAGGATCTAAAAACTATTAATTTTATTCCAAGTATTTACTCAAATATGTTTAGCACATTTTCATGTCACTTTGTAGAGTCTACAGTACTTATAAAAGAAATTCTTAAATAAATGGAGAGCTTCTAGCCTTAGTACACGTGTTCATGTGCGCTCTCTCTCTCTCTCTCTCTCTCTTGTTTGTCTACCTGCCGTTTCACACACACACACACACACGTATCTCATATCTTGCTGTTTATTACTCAAGTATAGCGAGAAATAGATAATATTTCGAATACTACACCTGTACTAGTATATTGGTACATGGAGGGATTTAGATTATAGGATTTTTTTTTGATGTCACCTGGGATCTCTGTTACAGAGAAAACGTGAGATCAAACTGTAAAAAATTGTTGTTTGTCACGTTTTTTCTCCGTGTTCTGGCTAGTCTAAGTCTTCTTCCGTGGTTGGGATGACTCCGACGGATCTAGACGGGGCAAATCTAGTTGGATATAGGAAGCTGGAGGATGTAAGAATTGTGTTTCGGAGCTAGAGTGACAAACACATTACTCTGACAATCAACTGAAATTAATTTGATTGTGCTATACTCATGTTATGAAAAGCCTATGGTCTAGACCAGTCAAGTCAAATTAAGTCCAGTCCAGTTCAGTCATAGTAAGTACAGTCGAGTCAAATCAAATCCAAGTTTCATTCAGTCCAGTCGAGTCAAATCAAATCAATTTTAATTTCCATTCAGTT
>JAWQEG010005758.1:0-31214 GCA_033782935.1 Petrolisthes cinctipes | reverse complement strand
GTAGTAGTGTGGTGGTGTAGAAGTGGTCTCAATAGTGGTGGTGGAGGTAGTGTAGAAGTGATCAAAGTGGTAGTGGTGGTGGTAGTAGTCATAATAGTAGTGGTGGTAGTGTAGAAGTGGTGTAGTGGTGGTAGTAGTGGGAGTAGTGGTGGTAGTGGTGGGAGTAGTGGGTGGTAGTGGTGGGAGTAGTGTTGGTTGTGGGAGTAGTGGTGGTGGTGGTAGTGATGGGAGTAGTGGTAGTGGTGGTGGTGGGGGTAGTGGTAGTGGTGGGGGTAGTGGGGGTAGTGGTAGTGGGGGTAGTAGTGTGATACCTGTGCAATAACAACCTTGTGGCCTGAGACAATATTTGACCACCAGGGATACATTCCTACTCTCTCTCTCTCTCTCTCTCTCTCTCTCTCTCTCTCTCTCTCTCTCTCTCTCTCTACACACATCCATATTCTACTTTCTCTTCCATTCTCTCTTATTATCATTTTGCTCTCTTCAATTCTAATTTTTATCTCTTCTGATATTCTTGTACTCCATTATAATTATATTCTCTGGTGAAGTGGCACTCCTAGTCTCTCACTTTTTATTTTATCTCTCTCTTCCTACTCACACTCTCACTACAACTTTTATCGTGTCTCCCTTCTCTATTACAGACTTTCTCACCTTTTCTTCTTAATATCATACCTCCCTTCCTTCTCCTTCACACTTTTCCTTTATTCTTTCATCTCTTACCATCATATCTATCTACTCTCTCTGTTGTCTCTCTTTCACTCTATTCCACTAGTCCACGGCTTTCTGACTGGTAGTAATGCTTCATGTTAATTCTCTTGGTTGAAAATTCTTGTACACAGGAGAACGAGAGAGACACCAACACACAAAAAGTGATCATTGTTTCCCTTACCTCCTCCTCCTCCTCATCTTCCTCCTTCCTAAAGCTGATACATCAACATCCATCCATAAATTTAATACCCCACCACAACCACCACCACCACCACCAAGAACAGAACCCAAGGAACGGAAGTCAAACACCACCACCCCAACACCATGTATGTGCAGTGAGCCTCTGAAATGCAACTCATGAAACATTATAAAAGGCCCATACGACACAGGGATGAATAATATATACCAGATGCTTAGCTCTTTGGTTTATATGTTCAAACTATTTCACGACACGACTACTGGTGCTACTGTACACTACCACCACCACCTCCATCACCACCTCAACCTCCTTTCCTTCCTACGCAGAGCTTGCCCGGTCATGCACCACCACCAAGTACAACAGTCACCATCTCCGACAACACAGCCACCAGGAAGACCGTCATGCACCACCAGGCTACCATGCGTTTCATCCTGCTCATTGAACCTGGAATCTTTGTACAGCAAGCACGGGGCATAGAGGTGTCATGAACATCGGTATTGACTTGGTAAACTTAGCGGTGTACTGCCCCGTGTGTGTGTGTACTGAAAGCATAAATGTTCATACATGAATTGCTTTATCTCTGCTTCATCTCTTTTACGAATCGCAATACGAGTATCAAGATGAAAATCGAGGTGGTAAGAGAACGTATGCTAACTATTGTGTTCATACGGAAGTTGGGTGAATGACCTGATTGCGAGGAAAAGAAATACAGTGCTGGCATTGATAAAGTAATGGAGGGACATGACTGTGGCAACTGAATCAGACTCTACCTAACTAGAGTTTTGTCACAATAATAGTATCTTAAAAATTCTTCATCCTTTTACCAATTCTTGCAACGAGTTAGGTGTACCAGTTCAGCCTACCTATTTGACGAGTTAACGAGTACGATATTCAGGTCAGTAATGGTCAGAAAATTCTATATTAAATTATAAATACGATCACAGACGAAAGAGTACGGTAAAAAAAACCACCTCTGCTTTAAAAGGACTTACGAATCGCTGAAGCATTACCACCGCCAAGTAAATGTTTGTCTTTAACAGGTTACAGTGTCAGGAAAAGACGGGAATAAAGCAGTGGGCACCGGCAGTGTTTCCATTAAGAAGAGGAAGTGAACAAAAATGACCGTAACAGTTCGCTACGGTACACTCGTCACCCCAGCCAATATTGGACTCCTGAATTATTTGTGTGTGTGTGTGTGTGTGTGTGTGTGTGTGTGATACTTTAAATAGCTTGATTTAGATCTGAATGTGGTATCTAGATGTCGGATAGTTATTCACGAGTTAAATAGAATGTACAAGTCGGCAAAAAAAGTATTGGAACTTCCCTATGCATAGTTATAGTTAATTTTAATGTAAGGGTGGTACCAATACTTTTTTTACCGACTATACATTTATAAAAGTTGAGCGTCAGGAGTACAAGTATACAACAGAAAGATTTTGTGGAGTTCGTCAGGAGAAAATGTAAAAATTGTCAGCCGTTGTTTATTAAGGGTTTGGGGAAACAGTGATGTAAACAGTGATGTTATTGGTAAACTATGAATCCTTCAAACGCTACCAAAATAACAACACATGTATTGAAGGAGTCTGTTTTGTGGCGTAGTAAGGAGGCATCAGAAACCAATAATTTATAATTTTAACAACAGTAATGCCAAAGGTAAGTTGTTTCTACCCTCAACTGTTTATTTAATATTTCACATGTTTGTTAAAAAAATTTCCACCAACACCTATCTACTAAAACTTCCACCACCATCACCATTTCTCCATTATCACCACCACCACCACCTTCATCCCTCTCTCTTCGACCACCTTCCTCCTCCACCACCATTTTAGTTACCCTTCGTCAATTCACCACCCTTTCCCCACCACCACTACCACTACCATCTTACCACGACCACCACAACCACTACCATATAATCCACACCACTTCCACCACTATCACCACATCACTCCTACCACCAATACCACTACCATTACACCACCATCACCCCTACCACCAATACCACTACCATTACATCACCATCACCACATCACCCCTACCACCAATACCACTACCATAACACCACGACCACCACAACCACTACCACATAAACAGCACCACTTCCACCACCATCACAACATCACCCCTACCACCAATACCATTACATCACCATCACCACATCACCCCTACCACCAATACCACTACCATTACATCACCACATCACCCCTGCCACCAATACCACTACCATTACATCACCATCACCATAAATTTTCACCACCACCACCGACTCTCCAAAACACACCATAATGTATGTTTGATCTCTAAACAATCTGGCGGGCATGAACTCCGGCACAGAGTCCAAACCCTTTATTAATCTTTCTTTCCATTCCTTTTATCTCTCAGTCATCGCAGTGTACATATACATTAGCTGCTGTCTGTCGGTGATGTAGACTTGGCTGACGTGACCGTGTATTAAGGTTGTCATAAAACCAGTCAATGGGAGAGCAAAGCAAACGAACAGGCAGACTCGATCCAAATTTGTTATGGTTAGTAGGCTTATAAAAGGTCTGGTTAAAACAGTTGCGTGATGCCAGGTACAGTTGAGCAAGTACAAAGTGCAAGAAAAATATGAGTGAATATGGCAATATCTTTCAGTTCTTTGTAGTAAACCCTGTTATTTTTATCAATGAATCACTATGACTCCAGAGCCATTGTAAAGTGGAACGTGACTGACAGAAATGTTGAGTGGTAGCCAGATGTGGTCAAATAGGCTACACTCATATTATACTTGCATTTTCTACTTGCTCAACTGTACTATAGTTTGTTAGATGACCCTCCAGGATACATCGCGACCAAATTTCGAATGTAACAATACGATAATATGGGGTGGAATTGTTATCCCTTATACACAATTCTCACCTCTTATCTCTAACTAAAATAACCTTCGCCTGAAACAATACGACTATATGGGATGGTATCAGTTTTACTTATACTCATATTACGTCTTTTATCTCTGACTAACACCAAGCGGTTTTATGAGGCTGAGGGAAACACTCCTGACAATTAATGGTTGCAATATGTTTCACCCCTACAACAAAATTATGCATCATATAATGCGTTTGAATAGAATCTATACATACATAATGCAAATGAAAATCTCCCATGTCCTAGATTGTAATCTGAGTCACCGTCGTTCTGTTGCATCATTGTGCATGTTCTTCCAAGATCAGAAGTAATGTGATGCATTCTCTTAACTCGTCTCTGCCACCTCTGTATGTTCCAGCTCGTGTCACTCGTGGTGCATTTGACTCCCATAGGTTTACTTACACATTGCCGCGCTGTAGAACCTGTCATTACAGTCAATCATTTGTCCCTAGGTCGGTGTCTCTGTGGAATGGCCTTGGTGAATCTGTCTTTAATGGTGTAGGACTGGCTGGCTTCAAGAGTAGGGCTAATATGTTTTTATTAAGCTAACTGCTCGTCTTTCTTTCTCTAAGCTGTCTTCTATTCTTCAGGTTCGATTCATGGTGCTGGGGTCCTCGGATTGATAAAATGCTTGCATTCTCTCTCAGCTTTGTGTCTCTGGTCTAATTCAATAATAATAATAATGTAGTTACCAAGCTGCAAAATAAATTCTAAGGATATGCTCCTATATTTTCACTATAGTCGACCGGGGGGCATTTTCCTGAACTCTAACTGGATATGTGCCATAGGAGAAATTAAAGCCAATCACAGCCCGAGTATACTTCTCGGTGTGCCAGACGTACGGCGAAACTTAAACAAATCCTCGCTTCCCCACTCATTCGAAAGAGAGATAGAGTGAGTGTGATAGAGAGAAGAGAAGAGAGAGTGTAGGACGAGATGAGAGAGAAGATAGAAAGATAGATAGGTATATTATAAAAGAGAGGATAGGGAATTAATTACTACTATGGTACAAACGTACTAAAAAGAACGTAGAGCCCCTCATGAGAGAGAGAGCGTTCGTTCTACCAGGACGAGTCTCCTTGTACAGTATTTTCAGAAAAATGCATACGAACCAAATACTGTAATTTACCATAATCACACTCACAGACCAAATTATTTATTTGCATTATGATAAACACACACGCCCGCACAAGGAAAGAGGAAGAAGCCATGGAGTATTTTGTAATAATTATCAATAGAGAAAGAAATAGGAAAGAGTGAGGTGATTGCTTGATTCGTCGTTTGATTGGTTACTCAAAGAAACTATACACTCAGGTGGATTGGTTCTAATTTCTCCTATGAAGCATTTCATGCTAGTATGTTAGGGTATATTTCATATGAGAAATTAGATTAGAAGATAAGAAAGAAATGGACGTGGTGCAAAATGGAGATGTTTAATTAATATGATAAAATGGTATCTCTGCAGTGCGATTTCGCCTTTACATCAGCACCACTTTGGTGTCATAAAAATTGTTTTCTTCTGCGTTGTTTTAGTAGTAATGCTCTATTCTCTTTTGCTATGTATAGTAGTAATGCTCTATTATCTCTTTTATAATATATTTATCTATCTATCTTTCTATCTTCTCTCATGAGTGAGGAAGAGAGGGTTTGTTTACATTTCGTCGTACGTCTGGCACACCGAGAAGTCAACTCGGGCTGTGATTGGCTCTAATTTCTCCTATGGCACATACAGTGTTGCCATAATAGCCATTTTTCGGCCAGATTTAGCCAAATTTCATAACGTTTAGCCGAATAATTTTGCGAATAAACAAAAGTAACTAGCCAGATTTTTATTCAATCTGGCAGACAATTTTAAGAGCTTGCCCTATAGTTTAGCCGAAATTTCAGGTCAGTCTAGCCATGAAATAGGATTTTTATCTGGCAACACTGGGCACATATCCAGTTAAAGTTCGGGAAAATGCGACCGGGGGAAGAAATTTGCTAAATTAAAAAGAGAGATCTGCTGTACACTCTGCAAAAAAAGCTTTGGAACCACCCCTACGTTAATTTTAACATGGGTAAGCGGTGTAGGATTGGTACTCCACCGACTGGGCAGGTGTGCCTCGTGTCATCCGGGACGGGCATCGTCTTCACCCCTGTCTATAATATGTGGGCCGCGGCAGTGACAACTTTAGCTGATTTTAAATTAAATTTTGAGTGTTCAGGAACTCTTACTATTTGACTATTCATTATTAAACATAAGGAAATGCATTTTAGTATTTCTGAACAAAAATAACCATGAAATACCCAGAAAAAAGAGCACTGAGTGAAAGAACGTCATCTCCACTTGCCTGCCCATGAGCCACTGAGGGACAGTGGCCTGGGGCACAGAGTCCACAGGGACAAATGACAGAGAGAGAGAGAGAGAGAGAGAGAGAGAGAGAGAGAAGTTACTGCAATGTTACTGTAAGTTGACCGACACTCTTTCTCCTGTGTGTGATGCCAATGACAGAGAGAGACACACACAAGTTACTGTAAGGTGACCGATACTCTCTCTCCTGTGTGTGTTGCCAATGGCACACACACACACACACACACAGAGAGAGAGAGAGAGAGAGAGAGAGAGAGAGGAGTTACTCCAATGTTACTGTACGTTGACCGACACTCTCTCCTGTGTGTGCGTTGCCAATGAGAGAGAGAGAGAGAGAGAGAGAGAGAGAGAGAGAGAGAGAGAGAGAGAGAAACCATGCAAACTTACTCAGTAAACCTGAAAGAGAAAACAAAATGAACACCATGTTAAATTATGAACTCTAAACATGATTTATTAGTGGTGCAAAATTTTTCCCTAATTCTGGGGCAAAAAAAAATTACTGACTGGGTAAAATAATTGCAGGAAATTTGTTGCCCCAATGAGATGGAAAATTTCTTTGCACCCCCACCACCCAAAGAGCTGAAGAGAGTCGGCCTCCATGCTACATATGGGGATACCCCCACCCCCTACAAGCAAAATTATTACCTCAAAGTCCTACTTTTAATCACAGGGTAAAAGGTGCACCCTTAGTTCTGAGAAGAGGATGGCAAATTCATTACCCCTGATTATGTGAGTTGCAGAAAAAAACAGTAGAACATATAACAAAATAATGACAGAAATATGAAATACAACATAAAGCTTCCCCAACGGGAGATGTATCAACTATGAGTCATATGTTTCACAATAATCATAAGGAAGGGTGTTATTTATGCCTTGTTAAAGTTTTTGCTACTTTTTCTTAATAAAAACTCTTCCCCCAGTTGACTATATACATTATGATCTATTTTACACTTGGACATTGGCACGTTAGAACCTCATTATTGAATTTTTTTTTCATAATCTGTAACTTTTTAGGCTTGGTATACATAAATGTTAACGAACTGTGGGGTTGGGGTTGGAGGGGCTCACACTTTTTTTGTTACTCCATTCATTTACATAAAGATTTCTTTCCCATTTCATCTAATGTTTTCTCCTTGTCTTACCAACTTCTCTGTTTCATTGTATCTCCTTCTTGTTCATCTCATTCCATGTCTTCTTTTTCTTTAATTCTTATCCTCTCCAACTCACTCCAGCAACAATTATTTTATTCTCTCTTTTTCACTTATCATACTTGGTTTCCTTCTCTGTCTCTGTCTCTGTCTCTGTCTCTGTCTCTGTCTCTGTCTCTGTCTCTGTCTCTGTCTCTGTCTCTGTCTCTGTCTCTGTCTCTGTCTCTGTCTCTCTCTCTCTCTCTCTCTCTCTCTCTCTCTCTCTCTCTCTCTCTCTCTCTCTCTCTCTCTCTCTCTCTCTCTCTCTCTCTCTCTCTCTGCTACCTGGCGGCCCAAGAAAATAATAAGATGGACGGGTTTGTGTGGAGTGACAACAGAGCAGGTGTGTGTGTGTTCATTTCGGTAGTTCTGGTCTCCTGGTCAAGGTCAGAAGGGAGGATGTACGCAGAGAGAGAGAGAGAGAGAGAGAGAGAGAGAGAGAGAGAGAGAGAGAGAGAGAGAGAGAGAGAGAGAGAGAATGGGTGGATGGAAGACGAGAGAGAGAGAGAGGGATAGACAGAGAAAGATGGAGAGTTTTTTTGTTTTTATATGCCGACACTGTGCATACACTTATTGAACACACGCTTCACTAATGAACAGATAAATGTCCAGAGAGGCAAATGAATAAATAGATAGATGGATAGCTATAAAACGCATGGACAAATAGGCAGATGGAAAGTGCATTGAAAAAGGGAGAGTTGTAAATGTAAAGGAAGACTAACTAACAGATTTATACACAGAAGGAAGGAAGGAAGGAAGGAAGGAAGGAAGGAAGGAAGGAAGGAAGGAAGGAAGGAAGGAAGGAAGGAGGGAAGGAAGGAAGGAATGAAACGAAGTGGATGAAATGTGTATGGAAAGGAAAAGAAGGGAATAGGGAGATGAAGAAAAGTTAATTGATGTTGAAGAGGAAGAGTGAGGGAAGATGACAGCAGAGAAACTAGAGTTGGAGGAAAAGAGAGATAATAATGGTTGACACTAAATTAAGGAAACACTCTCTTGACGCCAGGTTGGAGGGCTACTGATTCCTCCAATGTATGCCACGAAACAGATCCCCAATTAGTTACACTGGGGGTCGTCTGTTCCCTGGCATAGTTTGGAGGAACCAGCAGCTCTTCAATTCACCAACATAAGAAATCTCCCCTTTAATGCCTCATCTGATGAAACGAATAGGAGTGACATTTCAACAAGTTTAGTGTCTCATAAACAACCTTTAATTCATATCAAGGACTTAGCCAACGATTACAGCATTTTGTCAGTAAAAAATTGTTGTAAGTAATTTTCAACACTTTTACATAATTCACAAGATTTTAGGCATTTTAAATATCGCCAACCATTAATTAAACAATTCCAGTTATGGCTTACTCTTTTACATTCACTCGTTATTATTTAAGTTTCTTACATGACATGAATGAACTATTTGTAAATACGCTGTATGGGTGGTATTATTTATAGAAGAAACCTCTCTTCGCCGCTAAATTCGTATTACAAAATAATATAAACTGAGCGACGAAGAGCCTTTTCCTCGTTTACTAATACAACCCTACATCTTTTCATCAATAACTTCTGAAACTTTATGTTAAATTTGATCGGCTAAAAGCAATATCTGACATTTCATTTTCACAATCGAGAACAAAATGAATTTATCCAATATTTTATGTCTGATAGCGAGAATATGACTTCAATTATTCTCTAAGCACAGTTTGTGTCATTTCAACAAATATACCCAATATTACAGCAACTATTTCCGCGTCATATAATCGATTCCGGTGATGATTTTTCAGATCAATTTCCGGAATATTTCATAGACAAATCTTCTGTAATTTTGAGACGGCGGCAAATCCAGACAGGTCACATATTTATTCCCAACAATTTCCGAGAAGTTGGATAAAAAAAAAAAAAACTCTGACTTTAACTCCACTTCCAGCAACACCATGATCTCTCTCTCTCTCTCTCTCTCTCTCTCTCTCTCTCTCTCTCTCTCTCTCTCTCTCTCTCTCTCTCTCACCGTGTTGATTTTTGCAGACACGGTAGGGCGAGCACAGTTAGTGACAGGACAACAGACAGCCAGAGAACAGACAGACAGACAGACAGACAGACAGATTCCTACTGGTATGCACAGTCCCGGGCTTAAATTTCATCCAACCTGCCCTTTCCTCAACACCGAAAACGTAGGGGTGTTAAAAACTGCAAATACTAATGCGCAAACTCGTGCAACTTCGTGGAAAAACAACATATATTTCCTCTTTTTCCCGTTTAAAATTAATGTAGTACACCATCTGATCTAACACGTAATGAATCTATCTAAGAGGAGTTGAATCAAGGATAGAACTTTCGCCTTTGACTGTGTGCCGGACGAGACATAAACACGAAGACAATGGAACGACGGAAAAAACGAAGGGAGGCCGCACCGACTGACTGACTGGTTGGTTGGTTGGTTGGACTGGGGAGGCCAAGGAAAACGTAATTCAGAGCTCATCACAACACACCAAGTCGGAGGAGGAAAAGATGGACAAACAGACAGACAGATAGATAGATATAAAGATAGACAGATAGAGTGATAGATATAAAGATAGACAGATAGATAGATAAATATAAATATAGACACACAGATAGATATATATAAAGATAGAAACACAGGCAGATAGATAGATAGATAGATATAGAGATAGACACACAGGCAGACAGACAGATAGATAGATAGATATAAAGATAGTCACACCGGCAGACAGATAGATAGATAGATATAAAGATAGATACACGGGCAGACAGATAGATAGATAGATATAAAGATAGATACACAGGCAGACAGATAGATAGATATAAAGATAGACAGACAGAGAGATAGATAGATAGATATAAAGATAGATACACAGGCAGACAGATAGAGATGAAGACTGAACCGCAGATGAATATATAGACTATAAATATAGACACACACACACACATATAAATATTTACATATGAATGCACAGAGATTTAACGAGATAGGCGCACACACCATAAATTAAATGAGATGGATTTATAAACTATCAGAAAGACGGATAAATGTAAATATAAACGGGTGGAACCGGAATAAATACTCATAAAAAATATATACACACAAAATTCCAGGCAGACATCGAGACAGAGAGAAGTGAGAACCTTGGATGTGGAAAGCTGCTTGGCAAGGTAAAGCTAATAAGCGTAAAGATAGAAAGAAGAAAAATATAGTGTGTAGTGAGTGCAGGTACAGTCGGGTACTAATTAAGAAGTAAAGTAAGGTACGATTAGGAGGAAATGGAAAGAAAGGCAAGATAAAGAAAGACTCTAGTGTAATGTGAGATAATATGGTAAGATAAGGAAGGTGAGGAAAAGTTAATGCACAGTAAGGTTAAATAACAATAAGTAAGGCTGAGCAACACTGAGAGTCAGGTGAAGAAAAAGTAAGAAGTAAAGGGAGAGGATTGACTTAGTAAAGGAAAATGATAAGGAGAGCTGCATGATGTTAAAGAAAAATAAAGGTATGCAAGAATAGAGATGAAAAAAAAGGGATAAAATAAAAGGAAACAGGAATAAAAACAAGAAAGAATGAGGGGTGATGCTGCAGAGTAAATCCAAGGTAAGGAAATCACAGTAAGGCAAGGTAAAGTCAAGTAAGAAGGTAAGAATTGAGAGGGAGGGGAGGTGGTGGAGGTGGATGGCAGGAGGGAAAGCGACACTGATACCCACTCACTGTGACACCACGCACACACTCAGACACACACACGCACAAAAGTTTTACACATACACGATTTCTGCATACACACACTGGACTTCACACGACTTCTTTACACAAACACACACACACACACACACATCTACACACAGATTTAGGCACACGCACACACACGACGTCTACACGTGTGCACAAGACGATTTATTGCAAGCATACAATTCACACACACTTATACACACGCGACACACACACATCTTCACGTGTACGAATTCTGCACACTCACACACACGACCACGCACTTGACCCACACACATACATCCACACACGATTTTTACATACTCACACCGTTCACACACTCTCACATACACACAGGTCACGCAAGTGAACGTCACGTGCAAACACCTACACACACACACACATATACATACACACACACATATATACACAAACGCACATGCGTTGTTGCAATGACTTAGAACTTTGGTATCCGTTTTTTTTTTTTTTTACTTCATTCTTGGATAGCAATGATTTTCGTGGAATAATATCATTTGAAATTAGTCGAGGAATACTATCTGTAATTTGAGCCTCTATTTTTGAGTTAACCTGAAATAGAATTATCTTCCAAGAAGAAAAATCATGAGACAGTCCAAAACTAATCTATTTTCTATTAAGTGCAACATGCATGTTGAATTGTTTCTTTCAGATAATAATGTAACCGTTCAGATGTTCTCATCCCAAAAGGATGAACCTGAGAACAATGTAAATATTTAATTACTCACCAGGAGACTGAACAAGCAGGGCACATTGTTCTTACTTGCATTGTGTGATTTTCATACGTATAATGCTTACTTTTTATACTCACATAGCTTACTTTTTTTACATACACATCTTAATTAAATTTATTGTAACTGCCTGATCAATTGGGCATCGTTCAAGAATGTCATTAGTCTATCAATCACATCAGTGTCCTCGTGACTCAAAGCAGAACTGAGATGTGGAGTTTATTTATCTTCCAATAACTCCCTACAGCGTAAAATGTGACAAACACCATGTGTAAAGTTGTTTCCAAGGATTACATTCCCCTTCTTACCTTTCAATAACTCATACTATTAGTAAACATGCAGTTGTATTATAAAAGAAGTACATTAGAGTTAGTGATGCATTTGTTTATAAGATTTTTCTCTGCAAAAGAATTCAACTTACAAAATAGCACAAGGCTACCGTCCCAACAAGGGTTCGAACCAACACACCCTTGCACTGGGACCATGAGTGACGAAGCTTTTTACCGCTGAGCATACAGTAGGCCTAACAAGATGAAAAAAAAAATTAAGAAAAAAAAGAAGTCCTGAACAAATGCTGGAACGAAAGGAACAAAAACACAATAAAAGAAAAGGAACAAAACAATACTCTTTAAGCCAACATTTCGCACCAGCAGAAACATTCAGCTACAACGTGTGCAAAATTTTATTCTTTTTTCTTGTGTCTTCTCGTAGCTTGAAAGGTTAAGGTTATGACTGCAATGAGAACTTGATTGTTTTTTTAATGCGTTATTTTCTGATCGTTCTTTTTTCATACCTTACTGGCAAAAACAACGTCCATATAGCACAGAGAATTATGTATTTTTTTTTATAGATTATCATAAAAATACAGTGAAAGCAGTAGGTTATAGTTAGTGTTTGCATGTGTATATGGATGTCAGTGTGTATATTTGCCTGCGTATAGACGTGCATGTGTGAGTGATGGATTGTGTGTGTGTGGGGGGGGGGGCTTGTGTGTGTGTGTGTGTGTGTGTGTGTGTGTGTGTGTGTGTGTGTGTGTGTGTGTGTGTGTGTGTGTGTGTGTGTGTGTGTGTGTGTGTGTGTGTGTGTGTGTGTGTGTGTGTGTGTGTGTGTGTGTGTGGGCTTGTGTGTGTGTGTGTGTGTGTGTGTGTGTGTGTGTGTGTGTGTGTGTGTGTGTGTGTGTGTGTGTGTGTGTGTGTGTGTGTGTGTGTGTGTGTGTGTGTAGCTCTGTCTAAATGTATCTGTTTTTTTCCGTGTATATATTACTGTACATGCATTCAATTGTGTACGTGTGTGCTTTTGTCCGTGTACACTACATGAATATATTCATGTATTTAGCCGTGCATATGCCTATGTGTTGTTTCTCCGTGTGTGTGTGTGTGTGTACGTGCATGAGTGCGTGTGTGTGTGTAGGTGTATGAGAAGGTAGCAAGATCCACACGGCACCTCCCTGTGTGTCAATATTTGAAGTGTTGGTTGGTTGGTTGGTTGGTTGGTTGGTTGGTTGGTTGGTTGGCTGGTTGGTTGGTTGGTTGGTTGGTTGGTTGGTTGGTTGGTTGGTTGGTTGGCTGGTTGGTTGGGTACTGCATGGACAGGAGTAAAGGTGATGTCGATGGTGGTGATGTTGCTTACTATACCACTACTACAAACACCTCTCTACTACTGTCACTACATCACCATCACCACCACCAATACCTCCATCACTATCACAAACACCTCTCCACCACTGTCACTACATCACCATCACCACCATCACCACCACAAACACCTCTCTACCACTGTCAATACATCACCATCACAAACACCTCTACCACTGACAATACATCACCATCACTATCACCACCATCACAACCACAAACACCTCTCTACCACTGACAATACATCACCATCACCAAAAATCACATCATCATCATCATCATCATCTACATCTCCATCACCATCACATCACCACTAACATAACCAACTATCATCACTATCATTACATTACCTATATACAGTACATATTATATCTTCATCACCATCATCAATGCTCCTCTAACATCTCAATCAATGTCACCAGTCATCACCACCAACCACTAAAAAAAAAAAAAATAAAAAAAAAAATAAAATAAAAAAAATAATGATAAAAAAAAAAAAAATACCTTACCCCCATCATCTACACCACCACCACCATCTACCCCCCTCCATTAGAATAAAAAAACCACAAATCAATCCCCTACCCAAAAAAAAAAAAAAAAATCTTAGAAAAAAAAAAATCCAGCTACCTTTCACCGATAATAATAATGATAATAACAACCATATAAAAAAAAAGAGGGATTTTGCTGTGGTGGAAAAAAGGCAAAAAAAAAAAAAAAAAAAAAAATTGGAAGGTAAAAAAAAAAAAAAAAAAAAAAAATACTGGTTGAGGTCTTGACGTCTGTTGGTCTTTTGTTGGGGTCACGTGACTTTGATGGGGTCTTGACGTGCTGCCCTGGTGATTGTCGCAGTGTCATTCCCCTTTCTTCTTTGTCTTCTTCTTCTCCTTCTCTTTCTCCTTCTTTTTCTTCATCTTTTTCTTCTCCTTCTTCTCTTTCTCCTTCTTTTTCTACATCCTACTCTTCTTCATATTATTGTTCATATTCATTTTTTATCTTATTCCTTTTCTCTCCCTCTTTCGTTTTTTTTTTTCTTCATCCTACTCTTCGTCTTCGTCCTTAATGTTCATATTATTTTTTTTTACCTTTTTCCTTTTCTCTTCTTCTTTCGATTTTTTCTTTTTCTATCTCTTCGCCTTCGTCGTTTTCCTTCGTTTTCTTCGTCTTCTTTTTCTTCCTCCTTTATCTGCATCGGAAACTCTTTGATTACCCATGCCTCTATTTCTTCCTCCCATTTCCACATTACCTTTCTCATCTTTCTCTCACCATTGCTTGCCTCTCATTCCTTTCCCCATTCCGCATTGCTATCCTTTTCTTTTCTACTTCTATTCTGTCTCTCATTTTCCATTCTCTTACCCCATTTTCTCTTCTCTTTCTAAAAATCCCAAATTATTTTTTTTTCTACCCTCTTCAATCCTTCCTTCCTTACTTCATGCATTCATTTATTTCATACCTTTCCCTGCTTTTTTTCTTTTACTATTCGCAACTGTTATCTTCATTCCACCAATCATTCCTATGTTCATTAATTTTGTCAATAATTTATCTTTTGTTCTTACTTTCTAGGGAATCCTTTTATCTTTACTTTTCCTCCTCTCCAGAAGCTTCACCTATTACTTCCTTCACTCATTCTCATCTCCCTCTCTTCCACAGCTTCTTTCCTTCCTTCCTCTCATTCTTATTCACCGTTTCAATTTTCTGTTCTCTCACAGTCAGTCCTCCCTTCCTTTCTACTTTTCCTACCTTCGTTCCTCCTTTCCTTACCACCCTTCCCTCCCTCCTTCTTGTCACCTGAGCCGGCACCTCGACATCACAAATCCTTAACAAAAAGCAATACAAGGAGAAAGAAAGTGGGAGAAAAGGTACAATGAAAAAAATATCCCCACCCAACCTCTCTCTCTCTTTCTCTTCCTCTCTCTCTCATATTTTTTGTCTACCTCTCCACTCCACCCTATCTTATATCCCCTCCCTCCTTCTTTCTCCTCCTCCTCCTCCTCCTCCTCTCCCCCCTATCTCATATCCCCTCCCTCCTTCTTTCTCCTCCTCCTCCTCTTCTCCCTTCTATCCCCTTCCCCCTCCTTCCTCTCCCTCGCCTCTCCTCTCCTCTCCTCCGCCTCCTCTCATAATCCTTCCTTG
Organism: Petrolisthes cinctipes; assembly: GCA_033782935.1. Taxonomy (NCBI): domain Eukaryota; kingdom Metazoa; phylum Arthropoda; class Malacostraca; order Decapoda; family Porcellanidae; genus Petrolisthes; species Petrolisthes cinctipes. The sequence goes on along the minus strand of JAWQEG010005758.1, from coordinate 15,629 downwards.
TGCCAGATATAAACAAGACGACAAAGGGGTATGTATGTACAGTCGAGAGAAAAAAAATTCCAGCACCTCCACTCAACTACCGACTCGTGTAATATATATCGATGTTTGTTATGAACTCAATGTATGCAATAAAACACCCACGTCATATTATACAAAGACAACACGTAAATATATAACACTTATTCATCATCACAACTTCAACAAACCATTACCTTTATTACAAACCATTACACTACAGGGGGTGAATCAATATTTTTTTTTGACTGACTGTACGAACACAACAAACCTTTCGTTGATGGAAAGTTTCAAACCTTATTCATCCTGTAATATAAGGACCATATTCACCCTTATTGATTCTGGAGAGTAACACGACATCCTACAAGGGCAACCAACCATCACCCTTATATTTCCTTGGCATTAGGTTCATTTTACCTCTGCCGTTCGTTCATCCATTCGTCCTGAGCATCCCCCCCCCCTCCGTCTGTGTGTGTGTGTGTGAGTGTGTGTGTGTGTGTGTGTGTGTGTGTGTGTGTGTGTGTGTGTGTGTGTGTGTGTGTGTGTGTGTGTGTGTGTGTGTGTGTGTGTGTGTGTGTGTGTGTGTGTGTGTGTGTGTGTGTGTGTGTGTGTGTGTGTGTGTGTGTGTGTGTGTACGGATCACTCGCAAATACCTCTGAATATCCAGACGGTGGAACACAGATACTCGGCAAACAATTGTAAAAAAATATAAAAATTCCATTCCATCCATTTCCCTTGACATCTTTGGCATATTAGAGTGGACAGGCGGTGCAGGGGAGTGGTGTCAGGAAGGAGGGAGGGAGGGAATGGTAGGGGTCTGGGAGGGAGGGAAGGAGGGATGGATGAGTTCAGGGAGGGAGGGAGGGAGGGATGGTTGAGTTCAGGGAGGGAGGAAAGGAGGGATGGTTGAATTCAGGGAGGGAGGGAGGAATGGTAGGGGTCAGGGAGGGATGGTTGAGTTCAGGGAGGGAGGGAGGGAAGGAGGAATGGTAGGGGTCAGGGAGGGATGGTTGAGTTCAGGGAGGGAGGGAAGGAGGAATGGTAGGGGTCAGGGAGGGATGGTTGAGTTCAGGGAGGGATGGTTGAGTTCAGGGAGGGAGGGAGGGAAGGAGGAATGGTAGGGGTCAGGGAGGGATGGTTGAGTTCAGGGAGGGAGGGAGGGAAGGAGGAATGGTAGGGGTCAGGGAGGGAAGATAGGAGGAATGGTAGGGGTCAGGGAGGGAGGGAAGGATAGGAGGAATTGTAGGAGTCAGGGAGGGAGGGAAGGAGGGAATGGTAGGGGTTAGGGAGGGACGGAGGGGGGTCAGGGAGGAAGGGAGGAATGGTAGGGGTCAGGGAGGGAGGGAAGGAGGGATGGTAGGGGTCAGGGAAGGAGGGATGGTAGGGGTCAGGGAGGGAGGGAAGGAGGGACGGAGGGGGATCAGGGAGGAAGGGAGGAATGGTAGGGGTCAGGGAGGGAGGGAAGGAGGAATGGTAGGGGTCAGGGAGGGAGGGAAGGAGGGATGGTAGGGGTCAGGGAAGGAGGGATGGTAGGGGTCAGGGAGGGAGGGAAGGAGGGACGGAGGGGGATCAGGGAGGAAGGGAGGAATGGTAGGGGTCAGGGAGGGAGGGAAGGAGGAATGATAGGGGTCAGGGAGGGACGGAGGGGAGTCAGAGAGGAAGCAGAAGGGAAGGAGCTGGGGATATAAAAATACAGGGAGGCGCCACAACACAACCCGACATTACCAACAAATAAACAGCTCATACCAAACATCTATATACTCTATCACGATCTTCACAGCCATCCACTCTGCCTCCCCTACCGACTCTCCCCTTCTCTCACTATCCCCTTGTTAAAAAAAATAATAATAAAATAAAAAGTGGATGAAGTCAGGAAGAGAGAAGGGGAAGAAGGAGTCAGATGTAGGGGGCAGGGGAAGAGGAGGTCAGATGTAGGGAGGGAGGAGGGGAAGAGGGGGTCAGATGTAGGGGGCAGGGGAAGAGGGGGTCAGATGTAGGGGGCAGGGGAAGAGGGGGTTATCTATATGGGGGAAGGGTGGAGGGGATGGAAGGGGGAACAGCTGGGTAGGGGCAGGGGTATAAGGGGGAACAGCTGAGTAGGGATAGGGGAAGGAGGGGAGAACAACATAGGAGGGGGAGGGGAAGGGGGAGAGGGGGCCGTCAGGAGGGTGTTGACCAAGAGGTGTGGGCCAGCGTGGGAAACGGAGGCAGATGGTCAGCTCAAGGAAGTGGGGGAGGAAGGGAAGAAGGGGGAGGGAGGGCTTATAGGATGGAGGGTGGTTTAGGCAGGGAGGGGGTCAGGGAAGAATGGTGAGAGAGGGATGAGAGAAATGAGATGGTTGGAAGGAGGAAGACGGAATGGAAGAGAAAGGGAAGATATGAAAGGAAAGGAGCGAAGGTGGAGGGAGGGATGGAAATAAAGGAAAAGGGAAGAGAAGAGGTAAAAAGAGAAGGAAGGGATAAGACAGAAATATAACGAAAGGGAAGGAATGGGAAATTGACAGACATATAGGGAGGTAGAGAGACAGATTGATACTGTAACTAGATAGATAAATGGATAGATAGGGATAGAGAGAAAGGGAGAGTGCCAGACCTCTCACCAATGTGCCATGCGACGACACAGGCAGTTGTTTGTTATTGTATCGATACCCTGCACCATAAATTAAGGGGTAGGGTGCCAGGTTTGCCTACGGAGACTCTTGGGACTGCTGGAAAAGTGAGCAGTAGGTTGTGAGGTGTGGCAGAAAACACAGGAGAAGAAGCGTCTTTGGTGCACTCAAATCCACTAGCGTATTTCTCAAAGTTACATTGTTCTCAATTGGATAGTGAGTGAGTGATATGTATACGTTCGGCAACTCCTGGTAAGTGTACCAAATAGTGAACGAGAAAGAGTTATCCCTAGTACAAGTAGTGTTTATTTTTTAACAGACACGGATAATCCTAGTGTTGCCAATGAGACAAAGCTGAACATTGAAGTGAAAGGAAATTATGGGAGAAAGAAAAAGAGAGTTAGAGGTCGAGTGCCTGGGCCTCTCATGGTTCACCAAGAAAATACGTGGATGGGTAGACAGTGAGTTGTTGAGCTCGTGCAGGGATATACATGTAGACTAAAAAATATTACTAATGACTAAGGGATCAAGGTAGGCTTAGGTAGCCAATGGGAAGGCCAGAGTTGCCAGGTTTGGCCTATTAAGAACAGTCTGTCCTGTTGAGACTCCCTGTCCACTTTTTTCAAAGAAGAGGTGGAGAGTCAAAAAAGCTTCTTTTCTGTCCCTTTTTTGTTTCCGTGCTAACACAAAAATAATAATAATAATCAGCTACACTCCCATGTAATCAGTATTAAAGTCTGGTGAATTGAGGACTGGACGCGTACGATTCCTGGTCGGTCACGGGGAGGTGGGGGGCGTCGATGTGGCTGAGACATTTCCCGACTAAAAAATACCAAGTAATGTGCTGAACATGTGTTCTAATTTATGAAACTGTTGTTGGAGAAAAGTGTTACCATGAGTTGGCAACTACTGCACTGACTTTATACTGCGTTGGATGGGTGCCTCGTTGGACGGGTGTTTTCGCAGGATACAAATGTAATAACAAATGCAAAAGCAATTCGAAAACTCCAACACACTGCACAAAAGAAAATATGAAGACAAATCCAGTGAAACTTGTAGAGAAAGTGAACAGCAGCAAGTACCTGATACGTATGAGACCGTGACGGTAGATTCATTTGATGAGTCTCTCGGTGACATTTTAAGCTACAGGTATGAAAATCTCTCTCTCTCTCTCTCTCTCTCTCTCTCTCTCTCTCTCTCTCTCTCTCTCTCTCTCTTTTATAATTATATAGTAGGCGACATATATATTGGCCGCGCCAGCCCGTAGCCTCTCGCAGTACAACATATGAAATAATAGATATCTGGTTATCATGCTTTTAATATTGTGTTGGCTTGCCCTTAGTAACATCTAATGTATTTGTTTTAAACATGATAGAACAGTGTCTCTCAGTTTTTATTTTGTGTACCGAGGGATTTCTGCTCAAAGCCTGACGATTTCTTCTTATCATTTTATACAGAAAATTGATGTGGTTTCAGAAATAAACTACATTAATAAGATATTACAGATTGGCTTTGAATTTGTCAAGCATTTGGCATTGCTGTAGGATGAAATTCTGCAACTCACGCTGCCAGCTGTGGCTTCTTGTTTATTTTGTTGTGATTTTGAGATTGGAATAAAAATTTCTTGGGTGTCATTTTTCCGAAAACAGATTTTTTGGCTCATTGCCTCTTTTCGTAAATTTGGGGAGGCTATTTTGTCCCTCTTCAAGTCAGGACAAACCACATTACCATTATAGAAAATGTTTACTGCCTTCAGTAGCTTTCTCCCTGTAATACTATACAGTTGCAGAACCTCCCCTAAGCCTTTTCAGTTCACTCTTTGATAAGCTTTGTTTAATCTATGAAGGCCATAAATTGCTTCCTATCTTTTCTAAATCAATTTACTGACTGTAAGCATCTAATCCACACATCCTCTGCCATCATAAATGCAGCCCTTATCGTAGTTCACTTATTTCTCTGAAGTTAATGCTTTAATGCATCCTCTTAAAAATAATTCTACCATTGCACAAGAGCAATATTTGTATAATAATTATTATTAGGGTAACCTATGCATGTATGTCTCGCTCTAACAGCAACAATTATGCACATTTTGTGGCAAAATTTTACCCAAACCTGTGCAGGTACCTAGAATAAGTAATGGGCCTTATTAAAGAGGTCATACCAAGTAAGGTATAATAGAATTTCACATTTCAACTCCAGACAATTGTGGCGACAAAATAGGCCTATATACGCAGTTTTTGTATTTTATAATGTAACCCTGATAATGCCAGGTACTTTCGCTTGTAGTATATAATGCAATTAGTGTTGTAGTGACCTTAGACATGACAAAATTTGTTTTGTACTGACAATGACCTTTGCTTTCATACACTCCTCATTGCTCCAAGCATACTGGCTTCATCTACTATATGACACCTGATTACCAGCTGCTGCTATGATAAACCAATTACCAAAGCATCTCCACTTCCTCCAATATTTCCGCATTCAACCTCAACACTGCTCTGCCTATCTCCTTCATTAAGACATCTATTTCTATTTAATATGTTCAAATTTCTTCCTTCACACACTTCCCTAAATTTTAATAGCCTAATAATTTTCTGCAACTTTTCAACCTGTCATCAAAGCTCTATCATCGCAAATAACACCCGGTTTATTTCTCATATGCTCCCTTCCATCACTCAGCCCACTCTTTGTTCCAACATCCCCTCAGCCATCTCCTACCCCTCAATTTCAATTTTTTATGAATATTGATAATCCCGGGAGACATCACACAGCCATGTCACAGTTTTATTTTCACTTCAAACCAACCCCCTCCCTTTCTACAAACTCTCACACATGTCTTGTTTTCACAGTAGAATCTCTTTGCAGCTTAGAATAATTCTCTCCCCCTCATATATCATAACCTCCCTGTCTGCTCTACCATACATCTTCATTGAGTTTATAAATGCCAATGGCTAGTTATGAATTAATATTGTCTACTCTGATTAGTGTCGTTTTAATTGGCAGGCTGGATTGATGGAATTAGCTTGTTCGAGCAGTGAAGTGGACGTGATTACCCTCGCCTCTATCTACTTACTCCTGCGTTGGGGGACAGTGGAGACGCAGAACATGGGACAATGAAGCTGGTGAAGAAAGGAGGAGCACTCACACAAACCGAAGCAAAACGATAAGAACGTTTAGAGAGCATTATCCTATGTTGCATGAGGAGCTGCTTATCATCATGCTGATTGGGATAACTGTGATGGATGACCTATTTCCTTTAGCCATCTAGGCCCAGGCTATTGTAGGATTTAGTGAGCACACAGATTTGTGGTCAAAAGTGTCCGAGAATTGACAAGTAAAGAATTATTAACAGAGAGGTAAAAAAGTGATAGATTCAAACCACTCATTAGGCAATGATCGTGGCAACCTTGCATACAGAAATTTTGCACAAAAAGATAAATATTATCCATTTTCCAAACGTATGTTGAACCGTGTAATCATGAAGTGTGTAACATCGATTCATGAGATGATAGCATCTACAGTATGAGCTATTAACACTTGTGTTATCCATCTCAAAATATAAAGACAATTGATAAGAGACAATTCTAAATGTGATAGAGTGTATGAAGGTCCTGGACAGCACTTCAACAAGGATACATTTCATGCCATGAAAGGCAGAAGTTATAATATATGATAAGAAGGCAAATTCCAGAAATGGTGGGATTTAAGCTTGGGTGCTGAGACATATACAACAGAAGCTTATACAGACAGGCGCCCTAATTAAAGGGACTACTTTCTGTGGACCAATTAGAGGGTTAATGATTCTTCCATAATTAATTTACCACGAAACAGTTCCTCTGCTTGTGTAGTAAGACTTTAGCTTGTTTCCTACATCAGTTTGGAGTAATCGGTGGCCCTCTAATTAGCCCACCCAATAAAGATGATCCCCTTAATTAAACTGACCTCTGCAGCAGCGGGTTTAACACTGGTATTGTTTCCGACTGTACTGCTTGTAAACAAACTATATTTGGATGTTTAGGGGGTCGTACAGTGCTCGTAAATCTGAAGCAACAGGTCACCATTATTTGTGTTAATATGATCCTGTTTCCTGGCATACTTTGGGAGAATCAGGGCGCTTTAATGTACCAAATGTATAGTACCCACTTAAAAGATTGTACGAGCTGGTGGAGGGGTAAAGGTACAGTCGGCAGCAGATATTCGTTCCGCTCAGCACGAGTGAGAGGAGCCTGGAAATCTGGTAACACTGTATGAGAGTTGAAAAGTATGATTTAAATGGCTAATGATCTTCAGTATTTATGCATTTAATCCATATTTGTCAACTCTCATAGTATGTTAGCAGATTACCAGGCTCCTCTCACCCGAGCTGAATGGGACGAATTTCTGCTGACGACTGTACTGTATGTCTTGACCCTCGCGACTCTTGGTTATACACCTTGGTTATATACCTTGATCGTCGAAGGGAAGGTCCGAGCCTTGACCCTCGCGACTCATGGTACGGATATATAATATGCATATCAATGTTAGAGAGCAGAGCTTTTAGAGAACAAAATATATTTAGTGCCTTGTGACAACACCTGATATGGTTAATGATAATGATGATAACGAGTGTCACTTAGATCTCTCCTGGTGCCGTGGGAATCTGGTGATACGATGATAAATAATATAGTGATAATGATAAAGGCTGGGTGACGTCAGTGTTTTATTTAGCAAAAGTGCGTTGTTCTGGTGGTTCTCGTGGGAGGAAGCACGTTTGGTGGTGGTGGTGGTGGTGGTATAGGGAGGGAGGTATACAATGGTGGTGGTTGTGGTGGTGCTGGTGGTGGGGTTAAAGGAAAGGGGGACTGGTAGAAATGAATAAGGTAGACAGATGTGTGGTCTTTTGTTAGGATATATCAAAACTACATACCTGACGCTGCAAAATCTAATCGCTATCTCCCACTTTTCTACTAACACACACTCTTTCTCCAACTCAATGCTTTCAACCCAAGATTCAACGAACACCTGGCTAAGTCGCGTTGGTTTTGTGTATAGAGACAACATTGGTAATCCTTTGCAATCCCTTGTTTGGGTAAGATATACGAGTACAATAGCATAACCCACGTCGTTAAAAGAAGTACGAACAACACACAAAGAGAACAGAGAATAAAACATCATCTTTCCTGAGGTACCGTAATGCTTGAACACTACCAAGGCAAAAGCAGCTGCATTATACACAGATAAAAAAAATATTGTTTGTATTTAATGCAAGTTCGATTTTTTTTTTTTTTTAATATGGAATTCATGCCTGATATAAAGAGTTGGAAAAATACAAACTTACTACTAATCTAATACCAGGTTAGGGAAAACATACTGTTGGTGAAGAAGGGACCGTATAAGCATGCCTTGTTGGCTCTACCGTGTGCTTATCCAGTGAAAATTTTCTTCCAGGAATATTTTTCTATTGGTTGCATTTGTACAGTAGCTAGAGTGGGTGGAAGGTAGGAAGAGATATTTTACACTTGCTATCCTATGCTCCTGTTTAGGTTTTGGCTTTCATATCATAAGCGTGATGATAGAAATGCTCACCTTCTTTGTCAAGTCTCTGTAATGTGTGTATCTATGCTGTAACTGTACATACATATACTTGACCACTTTCCTTGAATTGCTAATATTACTTGGACCATAACATGAACCAACTCCTCATCTGATGATTTAAAAAAGGTAACGAATAGAGGCCTAACATAGGAAACCAATATAATTATGTAAGTGTGGGCGTGTGAAAGCATAATAGCCTATACTCGTGTGTGTGCATGTTGTACGCGTGAGTGCATGTGTGTACGTGTGAGTGTATGTGTGTACGTGTGAGTGCATGTGTGTACGTGTGAGTGCATGTGTGTACGCGTGTGTGCATGTGTGTAAGTGGGAGTGCATGTGTGTACCCGTGTTAAATGTGCATGTGTGATCGTGTTTGTACTAAGTTCACCCAGACCACACCTCATTATGACTTGGCCTCTTCATTGTGTTATCTGAGTTCTGATACACTGATATATTTCTCCTCAAGTTGTAGCCAGTGAGCGTGGGAGCATCACACGTGTATGTACTGTACGCTCACATGATCATACAGTCACATGCTCAATTACACAAACGGAAACCAGAATGTTATCTATTCATTAAAGATAGTCACATTCTCACATACACACAAGAAACCAAAAAGTTATCTATTCATTATACATAGTGACATACTCAAATACACAAACGGAAACCAAAATCTTATCTATTCATTATACATAGTCACATACTCATATACTCACACGGAAACCAAAATTTTATCTATTCATTATACACATCCACATGCTCAAATACACAGACGGAAATTTTGTCTTTTTTTTTCTCTTTTACACTTACAACTAAGGAAACGTTTTGTCTACTCATTATATTATTGTCAGACATTACCAACCTAACACTTCTAGCACTCCTACATCGAGAAAAAATATATATATACCTGTATGTAGTTATGGTATTTTTTTAACATTAATTTTTCGGATACTGGTCCAGTTGTGTATGGCCTGAGATATTTGATTCTTTGGTTCTGTACAGACATCCCATAAATCTGAATTATATGATTATACTTAGTAACGTTTGATTTCTCCTCATATTTCCGCTTTGTGACATGGCTTTAGATTTGAGACAGTCTTTGGGTTTCCATTCACATAATTGATACGGTTTTCATGTCGTATGTTTCAGGGCTTTCATGTGAGAAGCAACGATACTGTTTTCATGCTGTATGTTTCAGGGTTTTCATGTGAGAAGTAGCATCACAAAGTGTTACTCTGGCATATATACACAACTCTCCAGTCGTTGTATAAGAGAACATTTTCTCTTGTTCGTTTTTATCAGTCAGTGACGAGGCCTTCAGTTCTCTGATTCCTCTTAACATTGGGGGATTATCCGTGTAAGACAGGCTTACTAGGACACACATGTGAGTAACCCGGGTTCGACAGGGTTAAAGGGAGATTCTTTTGTTGGTGAATTGGAAGGTCTCTGATTCTTTAAAAGTATGCAAACAAAAAAACAGATCCCCTATTAGTAGTCTGTTTTATGGGAGTGTTAGGAGGAATCAGTAGCCTTCCAATTTGCCAACGAGAGAATCTCACCTTAAAAACATAATATACTAAAAAAAATAGAAGTGATTTTTGAAAGAAGGAGAAATTTGTAAAATATGAATATACATAATATACATGATTGTATTAAAAACCATATGGGTAACTGAAGATACAAGGAACCTTTTAATACACATAAGTACTGTGTATACGACATTTGTACATAATTATAATATCTGTAAAATTGTTTTGTTATCAAATTATTATATTGTCCTTTCACTTATATATGTGACGCCAGATAATGACTAGAAAAGAGAGAGAGAGAGAGAGAGAGAGAGAGAGAGAGAGAGAGAGAGAGAGAGAGAGAGAGAGAGAGAGAGAGAGAGAGAGAGAGAGAGAGAGAGAGAGAGAGAGAGAGAGAGAGAGAGAGAGAGAGAGAGAGAGAGAGAGAGAGAGAGAGAGAGAGAGAGAGAGAGAGAGAGAGAGAGTGAGAGAGAGAGAGAGAGAGAGAGAGAGAGAGAGAGAGAGAAACAAAAATTGATCAAGACACTATCAGTTCACTATCTCCAAAGTCACGTGCCACCCTCCTTCATGATAACACCCACCCTCTCTACCCTTCCTCACCCCCCACATACCCCACCCCACCCCGGCATGAAGGCAGGAGGAGGCTGGGTGGAAGAGGCACGTTATAATCTTTCTAATTAGTGCCGAAGGGATTGATGATGTCTTATTAGGTACCCTTAAGCGGGAAGTTTTGTGTTGGTAATTCTGGAGCAACTGAATCCTCCCAACTATTCCACACAACAGAACACCATTATTTTTGCTCTTCTGGTCCTGTTTCCTAGCATACTTTGGAGGAATCAAGGCACTCCAATGTATGTACCAAAAAGGAATTACCACCTTAAGCGACACACCTTTCTACTGTCTCCAAAACATACATGATATAAAAATAAAAGTGATAAATAATAATAAAAAGATATTGAGATGAGGAAAAAAATGAAACATAGTACATACATGAGGAAACTATATTGTGTAAACACGAGTATAATTATATAATGAACTAGTAGTACCACAATATTAATTAAGGAAGAGTTTGGTAGAATGAAATACTCCACCAAACCCCATTGAGCAAGTTTGATCCCTAGACCTAGACACACTATGGAGAAGAAAGATAACAAGTAGTGATCTGTAGTATAGGCTCAGATTACAACCAACAACAACCTTGGACAGATTATACATTATTTTTAAACAATTAAACGGGAAAACAAAATGTTGGCCTGAAAATATTGCCAGGGATTTTTTTTTTTTTTTTTTTTTTAAGAAGGTATACACAAATTCTTAATATTTTTTTGGGGGGGGGCATTTTTGGATACTAGTAAAAATATGCCGCTTACTGATTAATTTAACATTGATTTCCTCTATAAAAACGAACCGGAAAAGAGGCATAGCATTAGCGATATATTATGAGCAAATAAGTAAATAAATAAACAAATGAATATACGATAAAATTCAAGATAAAATGATGGTGATTGTGGATAAAGACCCAGGGTATACTGGTGAGATAAGAGGCAGCTCCAGCACCGGGAAGACGCCTGCCTCTACTCCAGTCTTATCACACACCTTATCACCCCACAGAGATAACACACGTGCGCCTACTCTTATCGGGGGAACAGATTGACTTATCACCCCTCCCTCCCTCCCCCCCCCCAGACTCGATCATTCCTCTAGTATCTCCCCCCCCTCCCACATCCCTTTTCCTCCCCTCCCCCTCTACCTCTCCTCCCTTCACCTCTACCTCTTAATTTATTCACGTTTTTTTTTACTTCTTCCTCCCTCTCGTTTATCTCGTTCTTTTAGTTTTTTTTTTTTATCTCTTCTTCAGCTTTCCTTATCTATTTCTTCTTATCTCCACCAATTATCAGTTTATTCTGCTTAACATTATTTACTCTCTCATCGTCTTTTTTCCCTCTATTTTCTCCCTAAATTACTTCCCTCTTACGACTTCCCTTCGTCAGATAATTTTTTTATTCCTTTCTCTTTCTACTCTTCTTCCACTTTCCTAACTTCTTCTCATGCTTTGTTTTCCTCATTCCCAAGTCCTTCATCATCTCCACACCTTTCCATCCTCTCTATTCTTCCATGCTCTGTTTCTTCTCCATTCCCATCTATTTCTTTACTTTCCCTTTCCCCCTCTTTCCACCATGGTACCTCAGACCCCCTTCACTCCCTTCCTCTACTTCCTCTTAACTGGCAATCAAACCTGCAAAGGGATCGAGAGAGACTGGGGAGGGGGTGAAGTGAAAAAATAAATAGTGTATAGTTTATCAAGACAGATATTTAGGCTAAGAGTGGTAATCTAGCAAAGGGGTATATGAAATGGGGGTAGAGAAAAAAACAAAAAAACAAAGGGGATCGTAGGAATAGGGTTAGTGGATAAAACAAAGGGGGATTGCGGGGATTGGGGAGGCATAGAGGGAGCAGGGAGGAGGGTAGCCTACCAGATTGGGGGTGGTGGTGGTGGTGGTGGTGGTATAATCAGGGATCATTTAAGGAATCCATCACTGGCACTGATAAATTACACAACCTGGGATGACGAGGAGAAATTAGGCCCGTGTGGAGATAACTCATGACATACATACATACATACAGTATATATATTTACCTAAAATCATAGTAGTCTAGTGTTGTCTTATTTGTTGCAGCAATGCCGTATAGCCCATCTGTACATATACGAGGGCAAATCTTTTATGGTGAACCTCAAACCTATACTGCATGGTCATCCATGGCGACCACTTACGGGGGATATTTTGTTGGTAAATCTGGAGCAACTGAATCCTCCAAACTATTCCAAGCAACAGAACACCATTATTTTTTTTGTTCATCTGGTCCTGTTTCCTGGCATACTTTAGAGGAATCAAGGCACTCCAATGTACCAAAGGGTATTACCCACTTACCCTGACCGATCATACAGTAGAGCAGGGGAAAATATTTGTGATCTATATTATATGTTACTTTTTGGTTTGTGGTGCAGAATGATATATGCATGTGTAGGTTTGTTTGGGTTTTTAGTGACTTCAAGTAAGGAGTGTTGTTGGGTGAGAATCTTGAGTGAGAAATGAGTGAAACGGACTTTAAATCAGTGGCAACAATTATGTGAGTATAAAAGACGAATGTGCGAGTGGGAACAGAAACCTGAAGGGAGTATGAATGTGAAGGAGACAGTAAGTGTGAAGCAATAAAGATGAGAGTGAGTTTAGAGCTGGGATGAAGAGTGAAGGAAGCAAAGATCAAGGAGTTACTACTGCCAAGGGGGCCATTACAATCTTAATCAGGCCTATTAGGGGCGTGTAAAGACTTCCAGGAAAGTATCGTGGGGTGAGGGCGTACGGGGGATGTTCACGCCCACCCCACCCCAACCCACCTGCACCAAAACACACACACACACACACACACACACACACACACACACTCCCAGGCCCACCAGGTGACAGGCACGACGAGGCCGTTTCAATCAGCGTGCCTGTCAGCCCCTCACCGCGTCCCTGACACACTCCAGTCCCCATGCCTTCCTTCGATATCCTCCTCCTTCCTACCTCTGTCCATCTACTTCTGTCTCTCCTATCCTCCCCTTCCTCCTGTCCCTCCTATCCTTCCCTTCCTCCTATCTTTCCCTTCCTCCTGTCCCTCTCCACCTGTATCTCCTCCCTTTGTCCCTCTACTCCAATCTCCTCCCTTCGTCCCTCTACTCCAATCTTCTCCCTTTATTCCCCTACTCCTCTCTTTCGTATCTCCCTTTCCTTCTACCTTTGTCCCTCTACTCCAGTCCCTCTCCTCCTACTTCATATCTCTATCTCACTACTCCTGTCTCTCCTATCCTCTTGTCCTTCCTTACTTTGTCCTCCTACCCCCCCTCCTCCTTCCCCTACTCACATACCCTCGTTACCCCTACTCCTCTTGCCTCGATACCTCTGCCTTCCCCCTTATAGACCCCCTCCACCAGCTCCTCCCTCCTCCTCCATCTCCTGTCCCTTCTACCCTCGTGCACTCCTCCTATCTTTCCTATCTCCTCCCCTTCCCTTACTGCCTCAATACTTGTAGCTTCTCCTTTCTTCATCTCCTCCTCCTCCTCCTGCTCCTGCTCCTCCTACTCCTGAACCTCCTGCTACCCTTGTATCCTCCTCCTGATCCCTTATCTCTACCCCCTCCCGTCGTTTTACATCACATTTAAACTCGTGTGAGGCAACCGCAGACCAAAAGGTACAATTTACTAGACAAGTTCACTAAAAAAATACAATCTACCCATTCAAATATGTAGGACTAGAGAATATACATATTTCGAAATAAAGTATATGTAAATATGTATAAAACGTAGATGATTCTCTATTTAAATTCATATACTATTTTATGTTTTAAATTAAATAAAACAAATTACAGTACCTAAAGTATAATGCACAAAACACACGAATCATCAAAATATTAAAAGAAAACTTTATAGGACACCAAGAACATGGACAAATAGTAAAAAAAAAAAAATCGGTATGTAAATACGTCAATACAATACTTGAGGATTAGCTAGAACAAGCTTAACAAAATGAATAAATCAATCAATGAATATTAATTCAACAAACAATAATGCATCAGGCTGAGACACCAAGTGGTTGGTTTTCAACAGATAATTTTCTCGGCCCCACACCACTTACTCGTCAGTCCATTCTCGTGATGGTGTGGTTGGCCTCAAGGAATGTGCATTTATATTCAAGGACTGTGTAACTTTTCATTAAAATTAAGTGACTCTGCCAGATTTCCTGAAGGACTCTGCATCTTTACATGTACAGCAATTGTGAAACTTTTCCTCTTAATCGGTCACTGTGCACACATTGATTTTTCATTATTTTGCTCTTTCCACAAGGCATAGCAACTGTACGACTTTTCTCCTCTACTCCGAAACTGTATAACATTTTCCCTTCAGAATGTATTGTGCAACATTTCTCTCCTCTATATCACCCTGTCGCCTGCCCCATCACCACCTCCTTCAGGAAATTACAGTGTGGGTCGAGCCTAAGGAGCGGTGGTGGCAGTGTGCGCCTCGTTATCACCGTGTGGATCTCAGGGTGTTGTTGTTATCGGGGCTCGGGGAACCAACCCCACCCACACGCCCTCCCGTCTGTCCTCACCTGCTAATTTTTCCATCATCACTTAAAATATATACATTATCTGATTGCCCTTGGATCCTCCCCTACCTCGCCTCCACTAACTATACCTCAACTGATGCGACCCACAACACACCCCATTCTCTACCCTTACAAAAATTATTTAAACTTGAATTTAGGAAGTTATAAGCAACAAAGTGTTAACATTGTAGATAATATCTTTTAAAGCTATATGTTGGAAGTATAACGCATTTGTCTTTATCTTTGTTAATAACTTGATTCAAAGGACTACCAGCATCATACAAACAACTGTAATAATTTTCCTAGCCATTATTGGTATTTGCAATTTCACCTTATAAAGAATCTGTACGGAAATTGAACATACAGCCTTTCTTCCATCCAGGTACCAGAAAACAAGGCGTCTGGGGACACAATCCACACGCCTGGCTGCCTGTGTTTCAGTTGCCTCATCTGAAAATTATATACCGCCTTACTAATGATGGCATCACACGCCTGGCCTGCCTGCTTCAACACACTTACCCTCACCATCCCTGTCCGTCCTCTTGTCCCTCATCTTTCCTTTCCTTCCTTTCGTCTTCTTGTCCCTCATCTTTCCTTTCCTTCCTTTCGTCTTCTTGTCCCGCATCTTTCCTTTCCTTCCTTTCGTCCCTCAAGTCTCTCCTGTCCCTCTCCTTTCTTTCCTGTCCCTCACCTTACTTTCCTCTCGTTCCTGTCCCTTACTTTTCCTTCACGTCCTATCGCTCCTGTCTTTCACC
>JAWQEG010005757.1:0-17176 GCA_033782935.1 Petrolisthes cinctipes | reverse complement strand
GTTGTTGTTGTTGTCGATTCATATTTCTTGTGCCGGAGGAGAGAGAGAGAGAGAGAGAGAGAGAGAGAGAGAGAGAGAGAGAGAGAGAGAGAGAGAGGAGAGAGAGAGAGAGAGAGAGAGAGAGAGAGAGAGAGAGAGAGAGAGATATTGATTGATTGATATTAGGCGCCGCAACAGCGAGGTCATATAGAGCCAGAAAAAGGAGAGAGAGAGAGAGAGAGAGAGAGAGAGAGAGAGAGAGAGAGAGAGAGAGAGAGAGAGAGAGAGAGAGAAACACAAACTTATATTATATTGTGTTTGAATTTTGGTGTCTTTTGGTATACATATACTTACAATGGTTTGGGTTTACAGTATGTATGTATGTGTGTATGTATATATGTATGTTGGGAATACAATGGTTTGAGTTTACAGTATTATTATATACATTGTGTTGTTGTTTTTTAGTAGTGGGAATTTTTGTATTTAAACTTTTCGCTTGTGGTGAATAGGTGTGTGTGTGTGTGTGTGTGTGGTCATTGGATTTTTATGGGTGCCGCCTACCCTTATGTTCTGTTGCTTGTCTTTGATTGACGCCACTGAGCAATAAAAAAAAGAAAAAAAAAAAAAAAAGCCTTCTCAACCATTTCAGGCTCGGACAACGAAGCATCAGATTAAATTTCGGATTCCCTTACCATTCCGAGGCCCGTCTGTATTTTTATAACCCGAACTTTCATCTGGTGCTTCGTTCGTTGTTCGAGCCTGAAGTGGTTCAACAAGGCTGCGTTGACCGGCTGCGGGTTCGAACATGACTCCGGCACTCCATTTATACA
This sequence comes from Petrolisthes cinctipes, assembly GCA_033782935.1. Lineage (NCBI taxonomy): Eukaryota > Metazoa > Arthropoda > Malacostraca > Decapoda > Porcellanidae > Petrolisthes > Petrolisthes cinctipes. Next base: position 16,367 of record JAWQEG010005757.1, on the reverse strand, counting down.
GCTTTCATTTTCAGAACATTTTATCTACTCCAGGAAGTTCTTTAAACCTTCAGTCTCTTTAGCGCAAAACAAATAAAGAAAAAGATGGTTTCATTCAAATCATAACACTAAATTAATGCAAAGAAAAGAAAATATTTGTGTCGTTGGTTGCCCGTCCCGAGGAAATTATTGGGGGAATTGCACTGAGGATCAATAACCAAAGGATCAGAATCATGTGGGAAGGAAGGAAGATTAGCCTATCATTCATTACCTGCCAATGGTCGGTGGGGGGTGGGGGGAGGAGTCAGACAGTGGTCGTTGGGGGGAAGGAGTCAGCCAGTGGTTTGTGGGGGGAGGGGGGGCAGTCAGTGGTTGGGGAGGGAGTCAGTCATTCAGCTCATCAATACAATTTCTTGTGATTGGCAACAACATGAAGACAATTTAACACCAGTAAACTTAGGAGACATCAGATTTCAGATTTTGGAGTGTAAAATCAAACTCTACAAAGCGATAAGAACAAAATTTACCTCCGTGAAACTTTACAAAAAAGATAGCCTGGTTTTGCTGTTAATTGGGGGGGGACAGAAAGGGCCCAGGAATTACGGTTCGTTAGGGTTAAGTTGATCATTCACAGGGTTGACACAGTATAATATACAGTATTTGGGCAAGGCACGGTAACGAATCAAACTGCTAACTAACTAACTAACTAACTGTAAGTGGAACTAGAATAATTACTGACGGTTTACTTATAATTACTCTCGCTCTCGTGGAGGGACTGGTAATTAGTCACTTGTGTAGGTCTGTGTGTCTGTCTGTTCTCGTTTGTGTATTCTCGGTTGTATGTCTGTCTGTCTCTGTTCTTGTCTGTTGTATTATCAGTTAGTTACTTGTCGGTATATATATATATATATATATATATATATATATATATATATATATATATATATATGCTCTCAATTCTCTGTCTTCATACTCTCAGCTGTCTGTGTTCATACCTATCTGTGTGTGTTCTCGACTCCCTTTCTGTCTGTATATGTCGTTTCTCGGAACTACTGATGCGATTGGATTCTATGTGTGTGTTGACGTAGATCAAACCGGAGCAATGAAGCCTGCGTCCACTCCCCTAAGGTCCCCCCACCCACCTTTACGCCACCCATACCTCACTTCCACCCACCCTCTCTTCTTGCACTTCTCCCCACAGCTTTCCCTTCTCTATCAATAGCCTCCTCTTCCTTGTCTTCTTAACCTCCAGTTCTTGTCCAACTTCGTCCCACCTTCAACCTTCCTTCTTCTCTCCATCCCTCTACCCCGCCATACCTATTTACTTCCCACCTCTGTCTCGTATCCCTCCCTCCCCTCTTTCTTCCCCACCCTACCCTCTCTGTCCATCTAAGCTCCCTCCTCCACTCCCCCATGTCTGCCTCCCCACTCTCCTCTCTACTCCGTATCCTCCCTCTCCCTTGTATCTCCTTCTTCTCTCCCCTAAGTTATCCTTCCCTCCTCTTGTCTGGTCTACTTTTCCATTTTGCATTTCCTATTCGTGTGCTACTTTATGTTACTTAAATCATCTTTGAACTTGAAAACAAAATGTAAGCAATATATGAAACGTATGCAAGTGATACAATTTAGGTAAGAAGCTTATTGTTGCTAAGCCAACTGTCAGGCTTCGAACCATCCTCACACAGTCATTGAAATTTAGCGGACTATTGCTTTACATAATATCTGGGTAATAATGATCAATAAATTCCTTCTGCAACATATCAGTGAATGGATTATATTAACAGTGACGCATAAATACTTTTGTTTGTTTATACAGACGATCAGTTGCACGCCTACATTGAAACAAATGAAATAACACGGACGTGAAAATATTTAGCCGCCATTGTCCGTGGGTGTGGTTGCCATCTATAGGAGCCAACAGAAACCAACAGATCACGGCTTCAGTCAGTCATCACGTCTTTGTTGCTGCACTCGGTCCGTCAGTGTGTATTGGTGATGTGGAAAGACGTAGCCTATACGGGGTACGTAGAACCTTTCGTCTCTGAAATTGCAGCTTCATATATTATTTATGTTCCTCAAGACAAAATTGTGATACACGCAGTGGTGTTGTATATGTGTAGTGAAGCTTTGGGTCACCTCATAAGTTTCTGTTCGTTAATATTGAAGGTATTTAAAGATAGGTTATAACATCCTTTACCTCGTCTTGCTGAATGGTGAACCTATTTTGTTATCGCACTTTGTTTCAATACAGTTGCCGCCATTATTAACTTTAAAGTTGGTGCAATATTAAAAGCGGTACAAATAATTATCTAGGATGCCTAAGCTTCTAAGCATATCGTGCTGGTTAGCCTAATTGTTAGCGCCTGAGAGTAAGAACGTCATGACATCAAAGTTAAGGAAATATTATAAAAGAAGTTATATGTTCCAATTATGATACTAACTTGAATGATACTTTGGATAATAAAACACAATAAGAACATATTAGCGTTATGAAGGTACAGAAAACAGTCCTTTATCTGATAACTGATAACGGAATAATATTACAAACAATTGTGATGATTGTATAAACTATAACGTGATTGATATATTGTGGTTCTTAGAAAAGGCAATTAATCTGTTATATAGACAGTTGCGCACCAAAATAATGTTAATGAATTTTGTAGACATAGACGAGAGGTATTGATTCGTAACAAGATATTAATCTTCTATCCGTGAATTTTACAAGTTGATAAAGTGTGATGCCAAAATGTACCTTTAACTTTTCCGTATGCAATTTCCGTCTTTAATGCGTTATAAAACCACTACCACGTGTTGATGTAGTATGTACGACACTCCTAGTCCTCCGGCCATGAAAGGCGTAACAGCCATCTCCCCGGTAGCTTACAGTAGGCTACACACATTCTGGGATCCCTGTACGGACTTGAGGTGAGTAATATTTACGTCTTTAACTAACATGGCTTTTACCCATTCCTTGTTTCCTTCATTTAGCTGATCCAATTATGCAGACACATACGTTTAACTTTGCTTCTACCAGCTCCTTCTTTTCAACTAACCTCCTACCCCTGTTCATCCCATCCTCCATCTCCATCTCCTCCTCCTCCTCGTCTTCTTTGGTTTACTATTTCGTCATCATCGTTTTTCTCCTCCGTTTTTCCTCCAGTAGCCACGAAGCAAACAGCCGTCCCAAAGTCGAGCGAGAGCCCTCAAATTACTAGAGATGAGCGCCTGAATCAACAGTCCCTTCTCCCTCCCTCATCTCAGCTCCGGAGCCTCAACTTCCTTCCCTCTGTAATAAGGCTTTCTGTCAACACCCAACCCCCGTTCTTTATTTTTCTCCGACGGGGTGGTGGCCCTCACAAGTTATTATCGCGACCCGGAATTAATATCTTGTCTAAGGGGACGAGTTATATAGGGGCCGCAGTCTGCCTCGATGTTCGGGTTATTGCTTCTCTTTTCCGTGTCAACAGAAAGGAGAGTGGAAGGTTTTGTTATTGATGCTGTGTCGTGTAGGGAGAAGGGTCGTTGGAGAGAATGGAACTCCTCGTTTAGCACAGTGTATATTTTAGTTTTCACAATTCATACACACTGTATTTACTCATAATCACCATAATTATCTCTCAATATTTAATAATTGCAGCCACTACATGATTCAGTTATGAAAATTAGCTCAGCGTTCGGTCACAGTTTAATGTAAAGTTAAGTTTATTATTTCGTATTGAATTACAGGCGAACGATGAAATACATGAACAAACCCAGTACGTATACCAAGTTGGTCAACGCGTAGGTTTGATGACGTCATGTAGGCTACTCACGACAGAAAACGGGTACACTTAACTTTGAGGAAACAATTATATCATTGTTATTGTTATTATTATTATTATTATTGACAAAGTAACTTGATGCGCGGAACGAACGATAATTCAACCCCAAGTTGACTGACTTGGTATACGAGTACTTAGACTTCTGTTTTACAGGAGAATATACCATCAAGGTAAACACACTTCGGGGCTGAAAGGAATGAGTAATTATGATATTTCCACGCACCTCACCAGTTCACAAAACATACGAGATCACTATTATAGTTGGTCACCATCATGGCAAAGTTTGTGGGATCAAAGCTACCCCAAGACTTCCTTCACCAAGACTGTGTTGGACCAAGTTTAAGGGACCTTAGTTTGTTAGTTACTTAGTTAGGGGACTTGGGGGATCATGGCATATATTGGGTTGTGGGATGTTATCATAATGTACAGTCGGCGGCAAAAGTCCTGTCGCCTCGTCTGCTTCACCGAGGCTTGCGATGTTCAGAGACTCGAGATTATTAAGTGTAGATACCGTGCGTATTTCTCGAGTCTATGAACACTGCGTGTCTCGGTGAAGCAGGTGAGGCGACAGGACTTCTGCCGCCGACTGTATGTGTGTTAGGGTGTGGATGGTGAGGGAAATTGTCAAGGTGTGTGTGTCCTCGTGTGTTTGGTGGAAAAAGGTGTGGAAATGTATGTGCCTGCGTGTGTCAGGGTGTGTAGGCCATGTTGGGAAAAGGTGTGTGTGTGTGTGTGTATACTTGAGGAGGCTGTCCAAGTGTCTGTGTGTATCAGGATGTGTATGATGGAGGGTGTGTAGGCAATGGTTTGGAGGATGTCATTGGTATGTGTGTGTGCTCTTTTTGTACACACATATGCTGTTGCCTTCCAATTCCCTTTTTAACTTTTTCTTCCTTGACTCCTCTCCTTGTCGTCCTATTCTTATTTCCTTCTTATATTTACCACTTACCTATGCAGTTATATATTACCTTTTCCTCCTTCATACATCTCTCCTTTCATATTTCTTATCGTGATCTGGTTCACTGAAGTTGCTTACCCTCACATATGAAACACTCGGATATCATAGTCTCTCGGCCACTTGAGTAGAAGCCCGACATCTGAAGAAGGCGGTTTCTTGACGACAGCCCACCACAACCATCACGAGGCAACACACATCTCGAACCACTGGAGGCTTTGGGTCGGCTGTCGTCCAGAAACCGCCTGCTTCAGATGTCGTGCTTCGACTCAAGTGGACGAGAGACTATGGTATCCTAGTATACAGTACATAATTATATAGTTACTAACAAATGATAAAATGTACAGGAATGTTGTAAGTATTTTTCATCTACTCTCTTATTTTCATGCCCTTTTATTTACTGGTATATATTATTAATCCATGTATACATTTTATGAAACCGGACAATCATTATATTCATTCGCACCAGTAAATTGTTCCGTTGAATTTTACATAAACATTTTTATGGTGTCCTGGTTGCCACAAATCTCACGGACAGGGAGGTAGAAGGATGTGGAAATATATGGTGTGTGAATGTGGTGTTTGTTTAGGCTACGTTGTATGCACGGGTTGGCTATGGAAATATATGTTGTGCGAATATGGTCCTGTGTTTGTTTACGTTGCAGTGGAATGCGGATTTGTGTGTTTTTGTTTTATGTTTAAACTGCCTCTCGCTGCTATTGGCGTGTTCAGTTCTGTCAGCGAGTTAAACCTATGACCCAAACTTTTTTATTGCCGATGCCACCAACGTTTGTAATAGGTAAATAAATATATACAGTAGATAAATAAAATGTGGGTACGGTAGGGTAGCAGAAATACGAGTTCTCTTTGAGTGTTTGGGAGAATTGGTTAAGGAAGATAGAGGCCTTAGGGGTTGAAGAAGAGAGGGGGGAGGAGGTATGGAGGAGGAGTGAGCTGGACTGAGAGATTTATTGTGGAGGGGAGAAGATACAGAGAAGGGAAAGGAGAGTGAGGGAGAAGATTGAAGCAGGGATAAGGAGACTGAAGGAGTGAGGAGACTGACAGGGGTAAGGATTGGTGAGGAGACTGAGAGGGGAAAGGATTGGTGAGGAGACTGAGAGGGGAAAGGATTGGTGAGGAGACTGAGAGGGGAAAGGATTGGTGAGGAGACTGAGAGGGGAAAGGATTGGTGAGGAGACTGATAGGGGAAAGGATTGGTGAGGAGACTGATAGGGGAAAGGATTGGTGAGGAGACTGATAGGGGAAAGGATTGGTGGGGAAACTGATAGGGGAAAGGATTGGTGAGGAGACTGATAGGGGAAAGGATTGGTGAGGAGACTGATAGGGGAAAGGATTGGTGAGGAGACTGATAGGGGAAAGGATTGGTGAGGAGACTGATAGGGGAAAGGATTGGTGAGGAAACTGATAGGGGAAAGGATTGGTGAGGAGACTGAGAGGGGTAAGCATCGAGGCGACAAGGGTAAGGAGGAATGATGAGGCTAAGGTTATAGGAAGGATAAGGAAATGAGGGAGAATTGTAGGGATGCTTTCACTGCCACTCTTCTCTGACCTGTGTTGATCAAAACAAGTAAATTACGTATTATTGTTAGCCATTGTACTGGGGCCTGGGATATGTGTGGTGGGGCCTGGGATAGGTATACTGGGGCCTGGCAGGGTGTTGTGTAGGGGATTCCGTGGCGTTGGGGTTGTAACCTTGGGGAATGGGGTTGTGAGAGTGAGTAGTGTAGGGGTGGGAAGGGAGGATGGGCGATATGACTGGGAACGGAAGAGGGGGTTTTGAAAGAGCTATATTAAAGAGGAAGGGAAAGGATGGGTCTGGAATAGATAGAAGGGTCCCTGAGTATTAGGAAGGGATCTGAAGGAGTATATAGGATGCCTGGTAGAAGTGGTAGAAGAGAATGTGGTGTATTTTGTGTCCAGAAAAAAAAATAAGGTGGAGGAAGAACAGGTGAATGGGGCCAAGATGAGGTGAAAAACAGGTTATTTGACCGTCAAGATATTATGGCAAGATTTTTTAAAGCAATATATATATATATATATATATATATACACAATTTTTTTTTCTCTCTCTCTCTCTCTCTTTTCTCTTTCGGGCTTAAAGACGAGCGCGGGAAGTTCCTCACGTGGATGCAAACAAAGGAATATTTTGAGTTAATGGAAGAAGTTTGTCGGTGTCCTGAGGGAGAGAAAATAATTTTTTGTTTCGGTGTCGGTCTCTCCGGGGGGAAAGAAAAGATATTATAGAAAGACAGTGAGAGGCGGCTGACGGATGGAGGGACGTGGTGGGGGAGGTGAGGTGAGGTGAGGGGGGAGGAGAGACGGGTGGTGAGGCAGTGTTGGGGAAAAGGACTGCATGAAGGAAGTGTTCTCAGATTCTCTCGGGTTGACTGAAGGCAGAATGCATCCCACCTGTTTGTTCCAGTTTTTTTGTTCTTTTATATGACGTTATGAGTTTTTTTTTTTTTTTTTTTTTTTTTTTTTTTTTTTTTTTTTTAGTTCTGATTTATTAGTTCCAGTTTTTTGTTCTTTTATATGACGTTATGAGATTTTACCTCTTTTTTTTTTTAGTTCTGATGCCACACATTGTTTTCCCTTCCATACCCATAATTCTTAATAATACAGAGGCTTAATGTCTATAGAGTAAAATAAAAGGTTATTGGGAATGAGCCGGATATATCCTATCAACAGTATACTCCTATAATCCTCAGTTATTGTATGTATACTGTATGTTGTATAAATTGTATAGCCGGCCATACCAAAACATTCAAAGTAAGGGGAGGGGAAGCGTAGTGGTCTGAAATTGGGTTACCACAGCAAAATTATTTAAAAATATTTTAAATAGATTTGATAAATTCACCATACACTAAAAAATATCCAGATTATTATTCGGCACACAGTAATTCCACCATACACTGAGCATCAACAATAATACATAAAATAAACACCGAAATACAACATACTACCCTACCCTGTGCTAATTATTTCCTGGCTGTGCTGATAATGATGTGTGTGTTTGGCCAGGTTAATTACTGAGGTTCCTGGCATCGTCCTCGTCATTAGAGTAATTATTTAGTGTAGGTTATAGAGTTTCAGACCTGGGAACATCACCTCCTCATTTAAGGTTACCTAGAGTAATTATTTAAGGTAGGTTATAGAGTTACAGACCTGGGAACACCACCTCCTCACTTAAGGTTACCCGTGTGTGTGTGTGTGTGTGTGTGTGTGTGTGTGTGTGTGTATGTATGTGTATGTGTATGTGTATGTGTGTGTGTGTGTGTGTGTGTGTGTGTGTGTGTGTGTGTGTGTGTGTGTGTGTGTGTGTTGTTTACTTGTCTGTGGTTAGTGAAGGAATATGTTTTGACACACCAGGTTAGTTATAGGTCATAATTATGGTCTCTTAATAATGTACCGTACAGTAAATGTCTTGTAATGTTTGGTATAGTTTCTAGGCTTGGTATTATTTCCAAGCTTGATATGGTAGCCTCCGAAGCTTGACATGTGTTAGATGTTGAGATCAGCAGTTTATTAGGGTGGAAAAGGAGAAATAAAAGTCGATGTATTCTGAAATATTATTACATTATTTACAAGATGGCAGCATAGACTTTTGAAACAGTAATATATTTTGCGAGAACTTTTTTTTTCCATAACATATGTACACGATATTAACCTCTTTACAAGATCTCTCCTCTCGCAGACACACACACACAGACACACACAGACATACATACACACAAATATACTATAACGGTGACTTAGTATTGTATTTTAAATCTTCTTGAGTCAACTATAATTCGAACAAACTTCAAGTTGGACTATAATATATTTATATATTTATTTTTTGTGGTCAGGTTTTTAAATATAGATATATTTTATATAATATACTCACGAGTAACTAGGTTAAACTTAGCACATGGTACAAACACGATTCCTCTTCTGTACACTTAGAAACATGGTATAAACGTCAGGTAAATGTGCAGTATATACATTGTGTGATTCGTGTCCGAGCAACACTTCTACCTCTGCTGATCTTTGCTTTAAAAATACAATATTAACTATTTACTGTACATGCGAGACTGATAGACAGACAGACAGACAGACAGAGATAAGGTAGGTTAAAAAAAAAAAAAAAAAACAGCCAGAGAAAAATTTTGACAGATAGGTAAGAAGATAAACTGTTTTGCTATAGACAAGAGAGATAAGGAAGGATAGACAGAATTATAGACAGAGTTAGAGACGGTGTGCGAAACTCGAGACAGGTAGGTAAGTCGGTAGGTATTGGCAGTATTATTCCAGCTCACACATCTCTACGTCACCAAGTAAATAACGTCGTCATTGTCGTATGTTTCTTAAGCTCTGTACATTACCTCTGGTCTGGTCAGGAACTGTGGGAAGGGAGGAGAGACGGAGGGAGAAGGAGGAGCAGTAGGTATGGTTAGGAGGCGAAGGAGAGTAGGGAGGGAGGAGAGAGAGAGAGGGAGAGAGACGGAGAGAGGAGAGAGAGACGGAGAGAGGAGGAGGAGTAGGTATGGTTAGGAGGCGAAGGAGAGTAGGGAGGGATGAGGGGACATAGGGAGGAGAGATGGAGGGAGAAGTAGGAGTAGGTTTTTTAGGAGGCGAAGGAGAGTAGGGAGGGATGAGAGGAACAAGAAAGGCCGAGGACTGAAGGATAAAGATGGAGGAATAAAGAATGGAGGACGAGAGATAAGGGCGATGGAAAAAGTGAGAGCACAGAAAGAAAGGTAATAGGACACCAGGGAGAGGAGGGCTAGAAGCTGACATACGGAAGGAGAGTAATTAAGGGAGTAAAGGCGAGAAAGGTAGGGGAATAAACGTGATTAGAATAGAATAAGAGATAAAGAAGACATAGGAGATAGGAGGGATAAAAGATGAGTTAATAAAGAAAGTAAGAGAGTAGGGAAAATGTAGGTGGGATGAAAGATGAGTTAAGAAAGAGAGTAAGAGTGTAAGGAAAAAGTAGGTGGGATGAAAGATGAGTTAAGAAAGAGTAAGAGAGTAGAGAAAATGTAGGTGGGATGGAAAAGGAGGTAATAAAAAAAGTAAGAAAGTAGAAAAAAACGTAGGTGGGATGGAAGATGAGTTAAGAAAGAGAGTAAATGTGTAAGGAAAAAGTAGGTGGGGTGGAAGATGAGTTAAGAAAGAGTAAGAGAGTAGAGAAAATGTAGATGGGATGGAAGATGAGTTAAGAGAGAGAGAGAGAGAGTAGAGGAAAGGAAGGTGAGAATGCCAGGGTTAGAAGTGGGATGGAGGATGAGTGAGAAGGAAGGATATTGGTGGAGTGTGATGGAGGTTTATGTTCCTTGACAAATGTTTCCTTCAAATACAAAACAGTATTCACCATACATACATACATACATACATAAAGCCAGAAGGAAGTTAGTGTTCCCAGTAGTTACCAGTGTTTTCTAAAATATTGTCATTTATTACTAACGAATTTTTTATGAGTAACATTATTATATATATATATATATACTATGTTTGTATCTTTAAAAATCTGAGTCAAGTTTGGACACTACAGCTAAACAGACAAACGCAACAGACGTCACTAGATCTATTATAGTCTCCACCCAGCAAAATGAACACAGGGAGAGGGGACATGACAACACACACACACACACACACACACACACATACACACACACATACACACATACACACAACTTCACTATGGTAGTGAGATGACACAGAAAGCCGGAGAGTGGCAACAGCTACTCTGTATTTCTATTTTAATAATTATCATTAATATTATATATATTTATATTTTTGTTTAAAAAATTAATGATTGAAATGGCATGTTAAATATATTTATATGTATATTGAAGAGTGGTGACGAGGGAAGCAAGCGACGTGCCGGAAATGGACTAGTCTAAACAGATATTTACAAGGGCCTAATTAGGAGTGTGGTGTGTACAGTACAAAGCCATATATATACAAAGTTGTCAGAGCTAGGAGCCAGGAATAGCAAGCTGTGGGTTTGGTTGTGACATCGGGAATAAGGTATGCTGTAGTGTGGTTATGACGTCTCGTTTGTTGTGGAAATATGGGGTTGTAGTGTGTAGTTTGATATGGTGTGGTCTTCGTAATGTGATTTGTGTAGTTATGGTGTGGATATTGTAGTGTTGCAGTATGTGTGTCGATTGATGCGTGTGGTGGTAAATATGAATTATCGTGGAGTGCCAAGTTTCACCAACACAAACCAGTGTCACTATCACCTCTCACTTCCCAACCACAATAGTACTGCCTCTATGTGTCTTTATCACCTCAGACCAGCACCACACTAGTGATATCACCACAGCAGTGCCACTCTTACCTTGGTTAGTGCCACCACTATTCGAGTGTAAACACAAAATTTGTCACTGTGGCACAGCTACCACGCCCCCAGGCCGCCCACACTTCCTAGAGGCGACTATTGAGCACGACGTGGGTGGCTGGTGGGCGTGTTGAGGGCAGCGAGTGGGTGGGTATTGAGAGCTGCCAGGGTATACAGGTACGACCGACTAAACTGGGGTGAGGGGGGTTCATCAGGAAGGGCCCAGTCAGAGCGAGGGTCATGGTCGGGGTGGCTCGGGATTGACACCTGGCGTCTGTGTTGGTGTCGATGTCGGTGTCGACGGGGATGGGGTAAAGTGGATGAGGGGCGGGGCTCCCTGGGTGGCGCCTGCTGAGCTTCCCGGCGATGTAGGGTGCTAGTGGAGGGGCGTGCTAGGGAGCGGGTACTGTTCAAAGAAGCTAAACGTTGTGAACCTCATAAAGTCGTAACATAATCCACCTCGCTGTAGTCAAGGCTATATGCGGACGTGACGCCGCCATCACGCTCAGCGGCGTCCTTGTCCGAGGAGAAGAGGGACTCTGAGGCAGTGGGCAGGGTGGGGATGGGCTGCAGGATGTGGCTCTTCTTGTCTGACGCCCTCAGCCTGGCAGCCCCATACACTGTTACCACCACCAACAGCACGATGCTGAGGGCTGACCCCACCCCAATATAGGCCCAGGGCACAGAGACGAAGAAGCAATGTGCAATCAATTCGTCGTGACCTGAAGGACAGTGATGAACACCATCACACCAAAGGTCCTGACTAATACATACCCCTAACTCTGGACACTCCTCCATACATCCCTTTACGATGCCCTCAGAGGACCAGTCGTACTGTCGTGCTGGTGACACTTGTAGCCAGGTTAGGGTGTGTGGTCCTGGTTCATGTGTCCCCTCACCCCCAGCCACCTCCAGTACCAACTTGTCTGTTGACTGTTCCACCAGGGTACCTGAGCCCTGCCAGGCGAAACTGTATAGCTCCACTACCTTCTTGCTGGTGGGGTCTGGACATAGAACCCCAACAGGCCGCAGCCGCCCCACCTTGAACACCAACAACCTTGTGGAGGTAGTGCAGTTCTTGTCAATGTGATCATAACCACGTATTCTAAAGTAGATAGACTTGTTGGCATCTGAGGTCTGAAGAAGCCATGGATAGTTGTCACAAGGTTTATCTTCAGTGAGGTTAGCCTTACGGAACACAATCTCGCCATTAGTGCCCTGCAGCCGCTGCTCCTTCCTGCACGACGATTTCTTCACAAACTCGTACTGGGCCTCAAACATGAAATCCAAGTAGTCATGAGTCTCGTCCATATTGTTGACCTCAAACTTCAACCTCAACTCCTGTGATTTTGACTCATATAAAATAGGGATGCCAGAGTAGTCGCAAGTGCAGAGCCTCGGGACCTCAATGTCATGCCAGGGATACTCTGACACCACCAGGGAGGCCATCTGTCCATTGCGGTTGTCACAGTCCTTCCCACCAGTGAAGTTGTTGGTGGTGGTAACACAGGAGCGAGAGACACTGTGGAATTTGGTGATGGTAACACGAACAACCTCGTCCCTATGAGCAGTTAGACGATACTGACAGGATAATTTACGGCGCCCCCAACGACCATACAGAACTGAGGTCCTGGGAGAGAATACTCTCCCTGTTCTGAGAGAGTACCCATCACTAATATCCTCAAAGTCACATTCACTACCGTTAGTGGGGTGGTAGCCAGGCCTAGTATTGACAAATTCATACCTTAATACAAAATCCATCGCCAGAGCAGCGGTGGACTCATTATAATGCTGGACCACAGTCAGCTTCGGTCCACTGGCCACGTAGCTTTCGTTCCTGGTGCAGGCCTTAACGGGGGATATGTGACCCAGACGTGGCGGCAGGTATTCCCTTGCACACATAGGGGGCGGCCGCGCCGTACAGTGCTCCTGAATGAGTCGAGCACGACGTGGTGACCCATATGGTGTGTTGGTGTCGAAAAAGTTGCCATCATAGATTCTGAGCGGGTTGATGCATTCAGTCATGTTGAAGGAGTAGTGACCCATCTTGGGGTTAATCTCATACTTGCGGAAATGGACCCACACCACCTCGTGCGGTTCCCCATGAAACAGATACACACATGATGAGTTTTGTGGCTGTGTGTTGACCACTGACATCACCTCCCCACTCAAGTTGTTGGCTCCAAAAATGTGGAAGACGCATTGGCGGTTGCGCGCGAACTGTAGGGAATCCATGTTGAGGTAGGTGACCTTGACGTCGAGCTCAAACCCAAAGGTCCTAGGCATGAGTGTCCCCTGGGTGGGTTCGTCGAAGCGGGAGGTGCTGAAGACAATGAGCATTTCTGGACCAGTGGAGGTAATGGGAGGGAGCCTGCCAGACCCACACACCTTGAGGAAGAGTGGCGCCTCAGTGGAATTGCCATCGTAGACGAGGAGGTGGTCGTGCACCAAGTCACATGACCCCCAGATCTGTTGAGGAGGATGAGAGGGTTAGTTTACCAAAGGTTAGTTTTGGTTTAGGTTTAAGTAGTGTGGCCCATGTCTTAAATCTTTAGAATACTTCTTACAAGACAGTAATCATTCAAGCAAATACAGTATAATGGTGATCAGGATATATTCTTTTTAAAATCTTCAGAATATGTACGGTAATTTAGAAAGATTTGCTATTTATACACTTCCTTGCGTAATTTCTTCCCTCTTATTGTAATTCATTATCTTAAAACGGTAACGTTATAGTGAAATATAATGCAAATTAAAGTATACGGTGACTTTAATGTATAGGAATTGATAGGTAGACTTAGTTGAAGGTCTGCATGATGTATGGGCTTCTCACAACATCAATAACGCATTAATCAACTGGTTATAATAACTTTCACGCCAGACCTATTCTAAATTGTTATGGATCTGCGACGGGAGATGACAAGTAAAAATCTTCATTCTAAGAGAAGGGCAAAACTCGACAAAATTAATACAGTCTTACAGTCCACTACTCTTGAAAATGAAGGCTCTTACTTTCATATCAGTTAATACGACCCAAATAATACACACCTGTATAGACCAGGTGAGGAGGGACTCATTATATTATTTATATCCATTCATACTACATTGGACTCTATTAATTAAAACGCACCTGTAGAGTGGGCGAGGAAGGCTCCTGGCTGGGCAGAGCCGAAGTGGACTTGACGTTGAACCTGAGTGGGTTGTTTTGGGTGACGGTGATGAGAGGGCGGGCGTAGGGCACGTATCGGGTCTGGCGGATTAGGTAGTGGCAGGTCACGTGGCGAGGGTACAGACCGGGGAAGTTGGGGCTTTGCACGGAACACCGGTACTCGTCACAGTTGAGGAAGATTCGATCACACAGAGAACCTAGGAAGGAAGAAAAGGAGGGGTTAGGGGAAAAAATTGAAGATATGTGTTAGTCGTCATAGGTGTGGAACATTACGTCACACACAGAGAGGAAAGGAAGAATGAGGTGGACATGTTGAAGAAAGTATGTGTTAGTCGTCATAGGTGAGGAACATTACGTCACATAAGAGGAAAGGAGGAATGAGGTGGACATGTTGAAGAAAATATGTGTTACTTGTCATAGGTGAGGAACATTACGTCACACACAGAGAGGAAAGGAGGAATGAGGTGGACATGTTGAAAACAGTGAGGAACTTTAGCCTAATTACCGTATGTTAGATTAGGTTTAGATACGATGAGTTGGGTTAATGTAAGATATAGGGAAGAAGAGACATCACACGAATCCATTAGAGGAAGAAAGAGGAAAAAATGATGATGAGGAAGAGAGGAGGACGAAAAAGAACGAGGAAGGAAAGATGGATGAATTAATGTAAGGTTTGGGGAAGGGCTGGTGTCTGAATAGGGTATGTTTCTGGAGAGTTAGTGTGGGGTTTGAAAGTTGAGGATAAACAAACTCTAGAGATCTTGAAATGGGGACACACAGTACACATGCAGTGGTCACAACAAATGATAATATCCATACAAGAACAATAGTAATTATACATCTTTCAGTTGCTAAGTAAGTTAATAAAGAGATAATTGTGACTTTTCCCCGCCCTTCT
Source organism: Petrolisthes cinctipes (assembly GCA_033782935.1). NCBI lineage: Eukaryota > Metazoa > Arthropoda > Malacostraca > Decapoda > Porcellanidae > Petrolisthes > Petrolisthes cinctipes. Next base: position 1,196 of record JAWQEG010005757.1, on the reverse strand, counting down.
TTCTTCCTTGTCTTGTCTGCCCAACCCTTCTTCCTCTTCTTCTGTTCTCTTTTTCCCCTCTTTCTTCATGCTAATTATCATTGTTTTGTGTGCTCACTTCTTTCTTTGTTAATCTAGTGGTCGGTTATATTTTTAATCGAATTTATCTTTCTTTTCCCTCACCTCAATATAATTTTTTGTTATATTTTCTATGCAACTTTTGTTTACACCATGATTTTGTTCTTATATTTCTTTTACTATCTTTGTTAATTGATCCCATAATATTTTTCTTTCCATCATTATTCATTCTGTCTGTCTGTCTGTCTGTCCCCCCCCCCCCCCACTCTCTCCTTCACTTCCCCCGGGAGAGGAAAGGGTTGGGTTATATTTCTTTCTTTCTGGACCCCTCCCTGGACTCACTAATTAAGAGCCACATAGGACCTACTCGAACTGGAGGTAAGATGGGAGAGGAGAAAGAAAAGTGAGAGGTGAGGTAGGACGGGAGAGGAGAAAGAGAAGTCAGAGGGGAGGTAGGATGGGAGAGGAGAAAGAGAAGTGAGAGGGGAGGTAGGACGGGAGAGGAAGAAAGAGAAGTGAGAGGGGAGGTAGGATAGAGATAAGAGGGAGAAGAAGAAGTAAGTAGGATGACCCACATATACACTGTCATTCTAGTACACACACACAATAGAGTACTGTAAACAACATTCTAGTACACACACACACACACACACACACACACACACACACACACACACACACACACACACACACACACACACACACACACACACACACACACACACTCACTAGAGAGTACTGTAAACAACATTCTAGTACACACACACACCAGAGAGGACTGTAAACAACATACCATCAGACAGTTCTCCTCGGACTTTAGGTGTGGTTGAGTTTCCATAGCGAAGCACCGCGTCACTCCTCTTTAGTGTCTTGTACGTTAGTCGGAAACTGAAGGGTGACTGGTGAAGGCCCTGGTGGTGGTGAGGGTGAGGAAAAAAAGTAAATATGAGATACCATAGTGAGTTACGATATAATAAATACAATACAGTAAATAAATGTTAGGGAAAATATGTGTGTGTGTGCGTGTGTGTAGTGTGTGTGTGTGTGTGTGTGTGTGTGTGTGTGTGTAGCACCTTCGACTATTAATCACTGGTATTACGTGGATTTCGGTTCCGAATGGAGTAAGTTGTTCATGTGAG
>JAWQEG010005756.1:0-85369 GCA_033782935.1 Petrolisthes cinctipes | reverse complement strand
TCTACCCCCCACACCCTGCTTATCAATCCCACCCATCACAGAGCTCCACCCTCCCTCAGAAGAATGGACAAAAACATTACCTTTGTGTGTGTGATAGCTATATAACACCAGGGAGGAAGTTCAGACGATAACTCTGTGTGTGTGTGTGTGTGTGTGGTGAAGATAGGGTTATACACATGTCTATAACTCTGTGTGTGTGTGTGTGTGTGGTGAAGATAGGGTTATACACATGTCTATAACTCTGTGTGTGTGTGTGTGTGTGTGTGTGTGTGTGTCGCTGTTATAATTTTACACACTGACTATTAATAACCTCTAAATCTAGTAGAATATAAGCCTAAACCAACTACCGTATGACTATGATGCCACACACACACACACACACACAATATTTACCATGCAATATAATATCCTTCAGTCAGTCCTTTTTTTTCCTTTCCTGTGCAGTGTTTGTTTTTACCTTCGAGGCCTTGAGACACATACAACTATATAGTCAGTCAGTCATCAGTGTGTCTGTAAGCGTGTCTCATTCACTTGGAGCTGCTTGGTGGTGGGGGTGTGTGGGTGGTGTTGAAGATGGATCGTGGTGGTGGTGTTGGGGGTGATGGGGAAGTGGATGTAATGTTGGTGGTGGTGGTGGTGGGCCAGATGAAGATTATAGTCACGAGAGAAAAGGAGACAGAGAGGAGGGACATCAAGCACGAAGTAGAATGATGTAAGGATAGGAAGGAAGGGACTATTGAAGAGAGAGAGAGAAAGAACCAGTTTGAGTACGAAGTGTGGTGACTGTATAGTAATAAGTGGTGATGGGGACGGTATAGTGGAGAGAAAAGGGATACATAGTGGTGATAGAAGTGAAGTATCTCTCTCTCTCTCTCTCTCTCTCTCTCTCTCTCTCTCTCTCTCTCTCTCTCTCTCTCTCTGTCTGTCTGTCTGTCTGTCTGTCTGTCTGTCTGTCTGTCTGTCTCTGTCTGTCTGTCTCTCTGTCTGTCTCTGTCTGTCTGTCTCTGTCTGTCTGTCTGTCTGTCTGTCTGTCTGTCTGTCTGTCTGTCTCTCTCTCTCTCTCTCTCTCTCTCTCTCTCTCTCTCTCTCTCTCTGTCTGTCTGTCTGTCTCTCTCTGTCTGTCTGTCTGTCTGTCTGTCTCTCTCTCTCTCTCCTCTCTCTCTCTCTCTCTCTCTCTCTCTCTCTCTCTCTCTCTCTCTCTCTCTCTCTCTCTCTCTCTCTCTCTCTCTCTCTCTCTCTCTCTCTCTCTCTCTCTCTCTGTCTGTCTGTCTGTCTGTCTGTCTGTCTGTCTGTCTGTCTGTCTGTCTGTCTGTCTGTCTGTCTTTAACACACATACACACACACAGTAATTATAGTATTTTACTGTGAGGGTGGGTACAGGTGATATGTTTGTGGTGGTTGAAGGTGAAGGAAGGATGTATCATGGGGTTAATGAATACCTCCCTCACTAACTAATACAATCACTGCCTTCCCCTTTCTTGTTGTCGTTGTTGTTTTTTTACGTGTTGTGGGAGGCTGGGGGGAGGGGCAGGGTCAGGGTCATCGTCGTCGTCGTGGTGGTGTTGGGAAAGACTTAAGGATCCAGCCAGCCAGGTCATGTTTTGTGTCCATCTTTAAAGACTCTTAATTATAGGGGGAAGTATATACAGTGTTGGCAAATCTGGAGCCACTGAATCCTCCAAACTATTCCCAGCAACAGAACACGATTATTTTTGTTCTTCTGGTTCTGTTTCCTAGCATACTTTGGAGGAATCAAGAAACCAAGCCAACACAACACAACCAACTAACCAACCCACTAACCAACCCAACCCAACCAAGCCAACCCAACCCAACCCAACCAACTAACCAACCCAACCAACTAACCAACCCAACCAACTAACCAACCCAACCCAACCCAAACCAAACCCAACCAACCAACCAACCAACCAACCAACCAACTAACCAACCCCAACCAACCAAGCCAACCCAGCTCTCTCTGGATGGGGTTATTATGTCAGTGTGTGTGTGTGTGTGTGTGTGTGTGTGTGTGTGTGTGTGTGTGAGTGTGTGTGTGTTATGCCATTCATTATTCTGTATCGTAGAGCAAATAATTACGTATAAAGCCTCCTTGCATTATAGCCACCCAACAGGAAGTGACAGAGACAGACAGACAGACAGACAGACAGACAGACAGACAGACAGACAGACAGACAGACAGACAGACAGACAGACAGACAGACAGACACAGACAGACACAGACAGACAGACAGACAGACACAGACAGAGAGACACAGACAGACACAGACAGAGAGACAGACAGATAGACAGACAGACACAGATAAACGGACAACAGACAGACAAAACAGAGAGCGAGGTGTATAATATATTCATTCCTATTTTTATTATTTTTCCACTTCTCCAAAAACAGTGTTAATGATTTTCACTGCAAAGATCGGAGATATGTAGGCTACTGTACAGCTGGTTGCATAAATTCGTATCAGAAGCCTCCAATTCCCATACACGATCACAGGGGCCTTAATTTATCATAGGAGAAGTATACCAATCATCTCCACATCTATATAGTTTTTTTTTATAGTGTTATAAAATTACTATAACTCATACATATACGTAGGTGGATGATAATGTAGCCAACTTATGCTGCCGACTGTACACCAATGCGATGACATATGAATACAAGTAAATATTTATAGCAGTGAAAGAAAGTTCATTGTCCTTTCTATATTTGGTGTGTGTGGTTGTATGTGTGTGTCAGATACAGGTGTTTGTTTGTGTGTGTGTGTACGAGTAATGTTACAGGTGTGTGTGTGTGTGTGTGTGTGTGTGTGTGTGTGTGTGTGTGTGTGTGTGTGTGTGTGTGTGTGTGTGTGTGTGTGTGTGTGAGTGAGAAACAGGTGTTTGCCTCACACATCCTGTTTATATACACTGTTGAACACTTGTCAGGTTGTGTGTCTAACCTACACCACACACTCTTGAGTCACCAGGGCTATTTCTAGAGTATCTTGATATATATATATATATATATATATATATATATATATATATATATTTAGTATAGTAGTAAATAGTATTATAGTAGTAACATTCATACATTACATTCCTATATAAGATTAGTAAAGTTGTTTATATTATAACATTGTCACCTTATTTATTTATTTATTTAACTTAATACAACATCCAAACGTTATATCCTTATGTTTAGTGAAGGGGATAGTAGGTAAACTTTTGATACACTGGACTGCCTTCATTCCTCCAAAGTATGACAGTAAACAAGACCACATGAACAAAAATAATGGTGGCCTGTTGTTGCTTGGAATAGTTTGGAGACATCATTTACTCCAGATTTACCGACACTGTACTAAGCTGTCCTTTCTTAATTAAGGACCCTTTGATCGTGTACGAGAATTGTGGACTTTTGATTCCTCCTGACTATGCCACGAAATAAACAAACAAACAAACAAGCTCCTTCAATATAGGTGCATGTGTGTATGTGTTTAGTGGCAATATTTGAAGGACTCGCGTTTACCTCCAATTTCATCACGGTCCCCTTTAGCTTACACGTCGTCAGACCTTGCAACTGGTGGGCCACAGCTGCTGGTTATAGAGAAACTAGTCTTGCCTTAGGGTGGGTTAGGTAAGGTGAGGTTAGGTTAGGTGAGGTAGGGATGAATGTGCTTACTTGCTTGGGTAGGTTGCTTGTTTTGGTTCGGTTAGGTTAGGTGAAGTGAGGTGAGGGAGGGATGAATGTGCTTGCTTGCTTGGGTGGGTTGCTTGTTTTGGTTAGGTGAGGGAGGGAGGAAGGGGGTAATTCACTTTGATTCCTCCAAAGTATGCCAGGAAACAGGACCAAATGAACAATAATAATGGTGTTCTGGAATAGTTTGGAGGAATCATTTGCTCCAGATTAACCAACACTGTACTTCCCCCTTAAGGGTTCCTGTGATGTTGTCAGAAAATTGGAGGTGAAATGAGTCCTTCAAATATTGCCACGAAGCTCCACCTATAAGCTTGTTTCGTGGCATAGTAAGGAGAAATCAGAAGCTTTCAATTCTTATACACAATCACAGGGTCCTGAACGTTAGCCCATCAACCTTGCAATGATCATTAAGACGATGTATATAATTGTAGTGTGTGTGTGTGTACAGTTGCGGGCATATGAAACAGACACACCTAAAGCTGGGCCCCTCATTGAGCTATAGGGTAAGGATGAGACTTTGTGTGTGTGTGTGTGTGTGTGTGTGTGTGAAGGAGGTGTGTGAAGGAGGTGTGTGTGTGAAGGAGGTGTGTGTGTGAAGGAGGTGTGTGTGTGTGTGTGTGTGTGTGTGGAGCAGAAGAGGGTGTGAGAGTAGCATTAGTGAGTGTGCGTGAGGTGTGTGTGTGTGTGTGTGGTGTAATAGAGTGCGTGAGATGTGGTAGAGAGGGGGCGTGGAGTAGCGTGCACCGCCCTGAGCCACACACACATACATACACGGAACTTCACTCACTCACTCACTCTCTAACAAAATACTGTGACGTGGGAATCTTAAGGTGAGATTCTTTGGTTGATGAATTGGAAAAAGGTCTCTGAATCCTCTGCCAGAAAACAGACTAATAGGGGATCTGTTTTTTTTTTTTTTTTTTTTTTTTTTTTTCTAATGTTTCTTGATATACTGTAGTTTGGAGGCCCCTTAACCCATGGGGGTGAAGGGAAGAATATGCCTCACGTATCCTGTGCGTGTCGTAAAATGCCACTAAAATGGTTGGGTGCAATGTCCATAGACCGTGGTTGGGCTTGAGACCCTCCCCCGTCAAAAGTGGGACTGCAGCAGTGAACAATGACTTGCCTCGGATTTCATGGAGGCGATTCATTGTGGCCATACCTTCGGGTTTTAAAGGCGTCTGGGGAAAAAAAAAAAAAAAAAAAATTGGTAGTGAAGAAGAATTTTTGGTAGTGAAGAAGAATTTTTGGTAGTGAAGAAGAATTTTTGGTAGTGAAGAAGAATTTTTGGTAGTGAAGAAGAATTTTTGGTAGTGAAGAAGAATTTTTGGTAGTGAAGAAGAATTTTTGGTAGTGAAGAAGAATTTTTGGTAGTGAAGATGAATTTTTGGTAGTGAAGATGAATTTTTGGTAGTGAAGTGAAGATGTGTTTTCAGAGTAAAAAAGATATTGAAAGAGTATTGAAAAGGTGTGTAGGCGAGTAGTGAAGATGTCTGAATGTGATGAAAATGTGTAATAAAGTGGCAGCTGGGAAGTGTTCGAAGATATTGTGCATAGTGAAGATGTTGAAATGGTACGGTAGTGAAGATATTGGAGGGGTGGTGAAGATGTGTAGTTATCAGGGTAAATGCAGTAGCCTATTTGGAATGGTCGATACAAAAAGAATTCATTACACCTTGTTTGACAAAAAAAATTCCAGTGATTTGCCTATTATATTTTTCCCCCCCAAATTTTACATTTTTCCATGAATTTGCCTACGAATAATTTTTTTATATATATACTTTTTTACAACATTTATCCAGAAATTTACCAATGAATTATTATTTTTCCTTTCTATTTTACATTTTCCCAGGAATTGCCTACGAATTATGTATTTTTTTTTTCCATATTTTGACAACATTTTCCCAGGAATGCCTACGTTTATACACTGAAGGAAAGGGGGCGCAGTGTAATTGAAATAATTAAGTTTAATGATTTGTATAATTTTGTGTCCTTTGCATAATTTTACATTGGATAGGTTGTATACTATCAGCAGGGGTAGTATTGTTTAAAGTGTCATCATGTCATAAAAATGTGAAGTTAAAGTGGTAAATATCAGTAGTATAGAGTTGCTAGGCCCTAAATCTGGAGCAATTGATTCCTCCAAATTATTCCAGGTAACAGGACACCATTATATTTGTTAACCACCCACCATTCTTATGATGGTGCAGTTAGCCTCGTATTCCCTACGATACAGGGGGGGGGGGGAGTGAAAGTTGGGGAACCCGCTCACTAACAATGACCCAACTAAAGGCTCAAATATCCTCGGAGCTGAATCTCTTGCCTGTCAGGGGTCCTGCATTGGCACTAGACCCTCCCCACCAGAAATGGGGTATTGATGATGATTCTGTTTCCTGGCATACTTGAGAGAAATAAAGAGGCTCTAATGTACTGAAACCATAGTAGATACCCTCTTAATAATTCTGTTGTTAATATATTTGCAGGGGAGTGAGTTGGTGTCAGAGGTGGAGACGCGTGACCAGTCCACCAGCACCGAGGCCGAGGAAACTCCCAGTGAGGACCTTTCACTTCCTCTCTCCATAGACTCAGGGCTAGACCTCTCCAGTGACTACAAGGTACTGTACAATTTTTTGTTGCCTTGGTTTTGGTTTATGTTACCAGTATTATAATATTGAAATTTTGATGTTACATACTGTATAGTAGTAGATTAGTAAGATTATGACAACACTTGCCACAAAATAACAACAGTTTTCTCTCATTTATGACACAGAAAGCACGAGTGTCTGAGGGTCGTGTTTGGTTGGCACAACTGTCTTGTGCTGCCGGTAACCCTGACTGCCCTGCTGCTCTTCATCTGTCGTCCCTGCTGGACTGGGTGGCTGCCCTGCCAGCCTTGCCCCACCATGCTCCCTCCACACCAGTGAGCCCTACCCTGGCCACGCCCTCAAGAGACAGGATGGGCGTGGAGGAGATTGGGTGCAGCATGGGGCGGGACCTGATGGTGCTGGCAGCCCGGCTCCAGGAGTCCCTAGCTGATCCCCCAACTCAGGAGACTGTTCTCCTCGACACCATCTCTGTAAGTTGTACTCTGTTAGGTCCTTTGTCTTTTGTTATCATTGTGCTTTTTGTGAGTTTTTTATAACTCGCATTGTTACTTAGTGAACAATTCCTTGTTCTTAGCACTCCTTACTTTACTAATACGATAAGATTAAAATATTGTAAAAAAGATTCTTGCTATACCTCTACCTGTTTCTCTGATATACAGAAGCTGCGAGTGCTGGAGCGGTCACTGAGTGGACTGCAGGAACGTGTAGCAAGTCTCACTGAGGAGAACCGTGAACTCCACGAAACTGTAGCCAATCTTAGTGAGGCCCAGGAGACACGAACAGAAGCTTCAGGCACGGAGAGTGAACTGGTTCACCGCAAGACTCCCTCAATTCATTCTGACCTGAGTGATGCTGAGCTCAGTGACTCCCCAGAGCATATCCAGGTAACCAGCTCTCACCTCCATGCATGATTATAAACAAGGAAAGTTACGTGTCGAATACATTTCATAGTGAGAAGTGTTTACACACTGGTGACTACCATATCTCTTAACATCTAGTTTAGATGATTAAATGTTCTTCAGGAACTCTTTTTTGTTACCCTACTTTTAAATGTGATCTTTTATGGGAATTAGAAGAGAACATAAAAGCCATTCAGATTTTTACAATGTTGCATTAAGAAGTCCTGCTTGACATTTAGCTTACTGACAGTCATTGTCATAGTTGGTAGCTCCTTATCTTTCAGTTTTTTTGTAATTTATATCATAAGACATCATGTAATTATATAGAAACAGTTTAGTATTGTGTGGTAACTATGTTATCTGACAGCAGAGCCGAGGAGGAAAACTTGGGTCAGCCCTTGATGCCACTACCAGCTTCCAGGAATCTGGCATCTTTGATACCTCATGTGACCTTGTCCACTCCACCACACAAACTGATCTTAGAGATCTGGAACTACGCAAGTCTGAGTATGACTTGCATGAGTCTGAGTGTGACTTAAAGCAGGCTGAAGGTGACCTCCAAAGTGCTGTGGCCCGGCTGGCAGCCATAAGGTCAGCAGTGCAGGATCGTGACCTAAGACACCTCAGGATACAAGACCTCCAGGTATGTCATTCCAAAGTGTATACTAATGTCTTATTTGTCAGAATCAGGAATACACCTACCTGTATATACTGTACTGTATGTTGGGTTTAGACAATTGTTTATTCAGATTTCTTTTCATGTGGTATTTGAAATATGTTATTAAAGTTTCCTGATATATATTATTTGCCCTGAAAAAAAAAAAATATGTGAATGAGACACTAGATTTGCTTGAAAGGAAAACACCATCAATTTATTACAAATGTTGAATGTAACGTGATGCAGGAAAGTGAGGAGTACCTGAAGGCAGCGCTGGATGGCTCCCAAATCAGCTTGACCAAAGTGGAGTATGACACCCTGGTGGACACAGAGAGGAGACTCAGGCAGGAAATGGAGAACCTCAAGTGTGAGAAGCAGGAGTTGGAGTGTGAGAAGCAGGAGCTGGAACTTCAGTGTTCCTCCCTCAGACACCAAGCTGCCACACAGTCAGTACACGCTTCTTTAATGTCAGTAGCTTGTTAAATTGCAGCATACATATAAAAATTATGATGATTTTGTAGTCACATGTTTTGCTGAGGCATTTATGATTTATGCTTGTATCTACTTATCTATAGCTCCAATATTTCACATCTGGCCTCTTAATTTATCTCATACTGTAGCTCTTGTTATCCTTTTAGAGATTTTGTACTTGTAGGATTCATCAGGACACTTGTTATTCTCTTGTAGGAAGGGAACAGATGCCGAGGAAGCCCTGAAGGGAGAGATTCGTGTGCTGAGACAGAGGCTTGCCATGACAGAGCGAGCCCATCGCGAGATTTTTGAGGAGAAATGTGAGCTGGAGGAGGAAGAGAATGACTCCCGCCTAATGGTCCAAAGGTAAGGATTCATGAAGAGGGAATAATTGGTGGTGTTGAGTGCACAGTGTCTATTTTTCATTATTGTTGTGCTTCCCCCCCAAAAAAGGGTCCATGGATGCATACATATATACTGTACATACTAGAATGAACACAAACATATTGAACTCATGTTTTCTCAGACTGGAGTCCCAGATGGAGGCAGCACGTGAGATGGAGAATCTTTTGAGTGCCTCACTGTCTCAGGAACAGGAGATCTCACGTGAGCTACACCGACGGGTCAGGGATCTCCAGGTCAGTTATTTAATTCTGTTTTATTACAGTACAGTACCAACATTTTACCATTAGCTCATACCTTAACTTGATTTACAGACTACCACCAGAAAATATTTCTTGTTGGAGGTAAGCATTGAAGAGTGTGAATACTAGAATTAGTTATATACCTGTATATTGTTACTTTTTATCTGAATGGAATTGTTTTTTTCAGATCCTGGAAAAAGAGTACCGAGGACGTCTAGAGAGGATGTGCTCATTAAGAGCCAAAGCAGAAGAAAAAGCAATCTCTCTTGTTAAAGATAAGGACACATTAACTCAGCAGCTCATCTTTGCTGTGTATGGTTTGCTTCTGGTAGATAATTGGAGACTAACAGTCCCACAACATGCCCTTGTTCCATACATTGGCAAGAAGCTAAAAGTAATTGATGGCTGTGACACCACTACTGTAAAGAAAAATCATCAAAATATTATGGAATTTGATGAAAGTGTCACTGACACTTATACCAAGGAAATTGAACCCCAAAATATGATGGAGTTTGAGTCATGTGAAAAGAATGTGAGTGAATGTGTATGTGTTCGTGTTTCTTGTGATGCATCTGTACAAACCTGCCTCAGTGATTCAGCTGAATGTGATTCCCCAGTAAGAGGGAATATTAAAGAGAAACAAGATCAGGCCACAATGACCCCGAAGTGTGTGTCTCTCAGTGAACGGGAAGAGTATTACTTGGAGCAGATTGAAAACTTACAGAAGGAGAAGATGAACTTGAGGAAGGTATATACTCTGCTAACCCTGCCAGTAGTTATTATGTATACTCTACTAGGTTACTTTGATGTGACAATGAATATTGAATTTGGGTTTTTATATACTAGAGTGATTTGTGTACAGTAATGAGCAAAATGTATAATAGACCTTCATAATAATATATACATAAATTTATTGAATTATGATATACTGTATAGTTACTAATGAGTTTATTTTCCATCAGGGTCATGATAATGAGCGACGAGACTCTCTTCAGCACCACACAGACCTTGAGGGAGAACTCCTTGAAGTTAGATCACAGCTGGAGGAAGCAGAACGTGATAAGTGCCGACTGCTCTTCCGGTTGGAAGAGATCCAGGATGAGAAAGAGACTATCAAGAGGAATTTATTACAGAGAATAGAAGAGATAAAGGGAGACATGGGACGCTACAATGACATATTTGAGCTTGAGAAGAAATCCCTTCAAAAGGCCCATAATAGTCAACTTCACGAGGCAGAAAAGGAACGAAGCCGACTGGATGAGAGAGTTAGGCAATTGGAGTTCCAGATATCAACATTCAAGCAGGAACTGGAGATAGTAGGTGTAGCTGTAGCCAACGATTTGGTGGAGATGGATGCAGAGATGGAGAGTGTTTTGTCTCAGAGCACCAAATCAACAATCAAACATGGTGCTAGTGATGGTGAGCTGGTAAACAAGATCAGAGAATTAGTGAAATCAGAAACCAGCCTCAGACAGAGGATTTATGACCTCGAGAAAAAGGTGTGTATTGTTTAGTTTCTTATATTGCTACATATACCATTTAGTATATATTTTACCAGAAATGCATATGCAGTAGCAGCTGAGGAGTAATTTGTATGAAATATTAAGATTATTAGCCTTTTCACATGGTTTCCCATTTACTGTATAATCAAAATTACATTAAATTTGAAAGAAAGTGCTATTATGGAGTACAGTAGTTAATTTTTCATGATCGTTATTGATAATTTGTCTTTAGCTGTCTTTGATTCATAATGAAATCATTTCATTTGTGTTAGCTTTTGTTTTTAATATCCTTTCCCATTTTTAAGTTCATATTCTCTTGGTCAGCTAATTACAAACATAGTTATCTGTGTACAGTTATTTATCCTGATAAATTTTAATAGATATTACAGTATGTCATGTGATGCAGCATAACATTTTTCCAGGAATGTGCCTATCATGAAACAATCCGGGAGGCAGACAAGATAATGTCAAGCCATGTGACATCCTACAAGCAACGCATTGAAGACCTGGAAACAGCAGCGGGTCAACAGGACAGCAAGATCAAGCAGCTGGAAGCTTCCGAGGAACGACTGAGAGCTGCTCTCAGAAGTACTTCAAGGACTAGCGATGGGGAGCGGATCTCAGACCTCCTCGATCGACTTATTCAAACAGAGAACTCGGAACTAAAGCTGAAGGAGAGTGTGTGGAACCTGGAGAAGAATGAGAAGGAACTACAAATTAAGGTACGGAAGTTAATGTTTTATGGTGGATAGTTACTGTACACTCAACCCTTGGCTATCATGCCCAATTGGTGCCACTACTGCAGCGCTATAGCCGAAAACTCAATAGCCGAACTGAATAATTTATGGGAGTAATTGTAATTGGTGCCACGACCTCCTAAAATACCCTATTTTGACCATTTTGTACACATTATCTTAAAATGAACATGCACAAGGCTGATAGAAAACAACTGTACTGTAAATAGCTTCACTATTTCCCACTTTTCGGCATAAGGTTCTTCCTCTTTTTTATTTCTCTGCCTGGTGCAGCAGCATTTTGTTGGCCAATGGTAGGAGGGTGGGGTGGGGTTACATTGGCCATTGTTCACTCACTTATTTCCTTAATTCCTTAGTGCCACAGACAGCAACAAGAGTTTTCTTCCAAGAATCAAAGTATTGAATATTCATAGTATAGTTTGTTGCTCTTCTTCAGAGGTATCTAATCATATGATATTAAGTTAAGAAAAGATCATCTCAGTTACAGATGCAGATACAGATACAGCCTACTGGTATATACTGAGCAGAGCAAATTGATATTAATCATATTCATTCACTTAACTTATCTGGTGTTTTGAAGAAAATGATAAGTACTGTACTGTACTGAAATAAGGTTTGAGCTTCATTAATTTGGTGTGTATAGTGATGAGCAATATTTATTATGGTGAGATTTGTTTTACAGCTGATGGAGGGAGAGAAGGCCAATCAGAGCCTACGTGGGGAGCTGAGAGACCAAGAGGAATTGGTCCATCGTCTCATGTCCCTTGAAACTGAAAACAATGCTCTGTCTGCTGAGCTCAGCCAGGTACAGATAGACACACATGAAGTTGCCACACTTTTTTCATTGTTTGGAATACGGAAACAAAGTTTATCAATGCACCTTAATCACCCTATTGGGGAATGAGGCAATTGGATGTGGATTATGAAATTTATTCATGTTGGTATTTTGTTTGTCATTGATATATGATACATCTACTCACTAATGAAGTGGCCACAAACAGACTATCAAAAAGAAGCCTTGGCCATCCACCACCAACCCTTATCCTCATTTTACCCAGCTCCCACATAAAACTGGTATGCCTTTTTCCCTTGTATGGAGGCTTGGGATCAATACTTGGCATTGCAGCTTATGTTAACCATATGTTGCTCACATCAAAAATATCTGTATTTACATCTCAATATTACACAAACCTCTTCTCCCTGCCCTGGGGTAGGTGGGAGATGATGACCCATGTGTCGTGCAGTAGCATCCCACTTGGTAGTAATTTTACTAGGTGTAAGTTCTGCCTGTTTCATGATTGAGTTCTCTTGGGATGGAGTAAGGCATCAGGATAATGGACAGGTGCAGTAAATATGTTTCATTATGATATTCTGCTTTCCCAGGCTAAAGATTCTGCTCGCAAAGTTTCTGAACTGCAGCAGAATGAGAGCTTCCTGAGAGGACGAGTGGAGGAGCTGGAGGTGACAGAAAACATGCTGAGGGAGACACTTCACCAGGCTGACCTCATTCTGACCCAGAGAGAACGCAAACTCAGGGATCAGGTATGGTGTGCACATGTATGAGTTTGGTATGCATAAAATACGGTCTTAACTAAATCCCTAAATAATATTAATTAAACTCACAGAAGTCCAGTAATGACCTCTACTGTATATGTCCCAGTACAGACTACTTACTGTAGCATATGGGTATAACTTTGGGCACAGGTGTAGTACAGTACCTAGCTATTCCACAGAAATAATTAATTGGAATAAATATGTTTGTTTTCGACCCACTAGGATAATGGTTACCAAGCATGAATATTGAACATGATAACAATTAGTAGATACATACATTAAAAGATAAACCTAACTTGAATTTTCAATGTGACAGGTGTCATCCCTTAAAGAGGAACTGCAGTCATGTCGAAGTCAACTAGAAGCAGGAACATTGAGAGAACACTGTGCTAGAGAAGCAGAGTCTGTATTTAAAAAACAATTGGAGGATTTGAAGACTCGTCTGGCTGAATCAGAGAAAGAGTTGATGGAATCATCCTCTGAGACAATAAGTCATGAAACACAACATCGCTCAGAGGTAAGACAGTGACACCCAAACTAACAAATAACTTTCAGAGGTTGAATTGAACTTATTTCTTACAAGCTTAAATCAGAAGTTGAAGTAAGTACTGTACATAGTTATCAAAGGTGGGAGCTGAAATATCAGTGTTCCTTGAGCTGTTGAAAGATGAATTCTGTACATTAGATTGTAGCTTTTATTCTTGTACATCTTTTCAGGTAACAAAACTGAGGAACCATTTGAAACTCTGCAACTCTCAACTCCTGGAACTGGACCGACTGAACTGTGAATTGAGGGAACGAGTGGTGGAGGCTGAGAGAGAGGGACAGCGCTATGCCTCAGAACTGGAGGAGCTCAGTAGGAGGCATGAGCAGGATCTCCTTGCCTTCAATCTTCAGGTGAAATAATTTAATACAACCGTGGCTGAACCATGCAGTGGGTAATTTTAGAGGATCCAAAAGTTCATTGCTAAGTAATGTAAATTATTTTAATAACTCCCTTTTGCTTGAGTATACGAGTTTTAGAATTTCACCCTCTCCCTACCTTTACTTAGTAACCAAAGATGAACACATGGAAATTAAAGTTTTATGGTAATCTATACATGTAAAACTATATTAATGCATATTGTTTGAAACAGTTCTTCCATAAGCAGGGTACTTGTAATGGGTATTTGTCAAGATCTTGCTTTGAAAATAACAACTTCCATTTTCTGGTGCAAACCATAATCTTATATAAATTTATAAAAGATAGAAAGACATCACATAAACATACAGAATGATTGATGAATTTACAGGTATGCTCTCGAGATAGTCACGTGGAGGACCTTGAAAATCAGGTGGAACAGTTAAGCCAGAGCCGAGCCACAGGTGAGCTTGATGCTCTGGCAGCCACACCCCTGCCAGCCCTCCATGCTGCCCTCAGAGCCCTCACCACCGCAGTCAAGGTCAGCCCCATTTACAATTGCATTAGCTACTATTTCACTTTTGTCTGATTATGCATGGTATTCATAAATGTTGAACTTTTCAGCGCTTCTGTCATTGCTTCTGAATATGCCATATATTTTTGACATTTGTGATGTGGCACTATCATATTGTAAACAGTTACATATGACCCTCATCTCCTCCATACTCTAATCAGGAGTATGTTCCTTTAACTGTCATACCTGAAGAAGTCCCAAGGAGAGCTGAAATATTGTAATTCCATTCAGAAGTACTTTTGCTTGTTCTTTAAATTTTATATACTGTACAGCTAAGAACCCATTGACCCCAGAAAACAAGTTTCACACCAAGCCCTGCAGGTCTTCAATGTTCCTGCTCAGAAAATGGGGATAATTAGCTTTGCTGATTCTTCCTTTACTTTGTAAGATTTTTATTAGAAGAAACTACATACTGTATAATAGTACATGTTCACATACCATAGGAGTTATTTAAATTTTTTGTAATTTTTTCTTCTTCCTGGAACAGAATTGTGATACCTGTAGTGCTACCCAGAGTGCAACCTTGGTGGATGTAAGTGGTCAGCTGGGAACACTGACTGAGTTACTAGAAGGACAGTGCAACACTTTGGATACAACCACCTCTGATGCTGAGGAAGATGTGTCAGGTAGGGGACATTACCATACCTGTCCTCCATTGTAATGATTTACACATAAAAGTACAAAGTAGTAAATACTGTATCCACATAAATATTTACAGTATATATAAAGCAGAGCATATGTTGTTACACTGTCCATTATGACTGTTTTCTGTATTAAATCTATGATGGAGTTAATGGTGGACAGGAGACACAGCAACCAATACTGTAGTCGGAATACCAAAATTATTTCCTTACTTATGAAGCTCGGTAGTCCTTTACAATAAATTTTAATTGATATTACTTTATAGAAACTGCAGAAAACTTGGCAACGGGAGCCACAACGACCCACCCTTCCTGGCCCGCTCGGGAAGGTGTGCAGGATGCCAGCAGCGGGGATGACGACAACGACAGCAGCAACAGTGCTGACAAACTTAATACTAACGCTTTACGCAGGAGAAGCAAAAGGCGGCTAAACAAGGGCATGGTATGTGGATGCTCTGGCTTCTTTTGTCTCAGGAGGGTGGTATGCAAGAATGTTCATGTGGTTGACGATGGAATGGTACCGGTACGACTATTCTATAGACAAACAACAGAGCCATCGTACCGGTACCACACCATCGTCAACACCACAGATGTTCTTGCATATGGCCTTTTCATTTAGGGTATCAGACCAGCCCCAGCAACACTACACAGAATCCCAGCTGAGACCTACTTGTATATGAATTCTAAACTCAGGTTGGATGTATATCTGTACTAGGAAGGCATAACACCACTTACTTTATCATCATTGGTACAGATCCTGATATTTTGCTATTTGTTATGTCGTCAACAGGAGCGACGACAGGCTAATGTAGTAGCTGCCTCTTCAACCATCCTAGAGGAACTGGAGGAGAAGGTGAAGGAGATGGAGGAAGTATTGGGAGTCAAGGAGGAGGAGTTGAGGCAGAAAGAGGAGGAGCTTCGCCTTAGGTCTGAACTGGTGGGAGTGAAGGAGCAGGAATTGCGCTTGGCTGATGCCGAGGCCTCAGAACTCAACTCACAGCTCCAGGCACGTGATGCTGCACTCATAGAGAAGGTGGGTATCTTGTACAGTAATTAATTGTACTCTTACCATTTATATTATGTCTCTGACCAGATGCCAATTTACCAAAGGGGGGACAATAGATAAACAGCTCTGTCCTGTTCAGTCCCATACACATAATTTTATTTAAGATTTCAACAGGTGACAGTGCAGCACTTTAAATAAGTTATTGGTTTGTTAGAGAAAATTGTTATGGTTACGAAAGGAGACGGTAAAGATGAAGAAATTGTTACTCATTTTTGACAGAGCAAAGAAGTAGAGGATCTCAACAGTGCTTTGGCCAGTCTCAGACAACAGTTGGTCATCACTCTGGAGGAAGCTGAGCGCACACGTCTCTCCATCCATGCCAATTACCAGGTATAATAGAGTCAGAGGAATGGATTATTATTGTCTCACACATTCAAGATCAAAATGTCCAGATACTTATCAGGCCACACCACTGAAAAATACGCTGCAAGTACAAGAACATTATGTCAATGAAAAGGAAAAAGGTCTTAATGACGATGAAGATGTGTTCCATACTTAAGATTAACCTTCAGAGAGATTTGGAAGACATTGTTATCTAAGGTGGTTACTAGCTCTTATACATATTTAAAGATACTTTGGTGTTTATAAAGTTTTTAACCCTGATAATTTTGTCAACAGAAAAACTTTGAGGCACTAAAGAGGAAAGCTGAGCAGATCACAGAGCAAGTTGAGTGGTTGTCCCGGCGTGGCCAACTCAAGGACTCTATCATATCTACCCTGGCAATGCAAATCCGGGCCATTCTCAGGTAAGGGGATATACTTTATTCAGAATTTGGGGTTAATGGTGATCTACAAAAATTTAATTCGGGTCAAAGACTCTGTATGAGCAGTGTGTGACTGTAAAGGGACATTTATCAAGTGAAATGCTCACTGGTACAGTTCAGTATTAGGTTCAGAGATCTTATCTGGACTTCCACTTATGTGGTTGCCTTATTGGCATTTATTAATAATGTACAGATTTATATTTTATGTATGTCAACATCAGTTATTTTCCTAAATGATAGTTAATAGAGTTGGTTATTGTTGGGGGAAGCACCCTCTCTTAATGTTACTTATCTTTGAGTCATATGTCAGTTTGGGACGTTTCTTTGGTTTGACTCTGGAGGCAAAGACTGACCAACCATTATACATACACCTTCTGTTCCAATACAAACACATTTATCTTACATTACTTAAAGTACTGTTATTAATACTTTATAATATCTCCTTATTTCAGGTCAGGCAACATGGGTGTTATTGTAAACCAGATACGGAGTCTGAGCAAGGCAGACAAAGCCAACAGACAGCAGCTGACTGATGCCAACACCACACCTGCTGTACCAGACTTTGATGTCGAGTCCGTCTGCTCTCTTCTCTCACAGCCAGGCGAGGTGAGACATTTGTGACTCGCAGTAGATTTGGAAGATAAAAAAACAAAGGGGTAGTGAGCTTAGAATTGGAGTACCTAGCCAAGAAAATACTGGCAGGATTTGAATTTGGGAGAAGAAACGAGTGGAACTTGGGTATTATTTAGTGTTATTGCTAGATTAGGTATTCAAGGAAGTAAGGCAAAGAGTAAGAGAGATGGTATAGTATTAATCAATGCCTGGAAAATATATAAATTGTGGAAATCAGTGGTATTGTCAATGAAAAACCAAATAAATGGGGAAATGTTGAATATAATATAGCTTATGTAGTACGGTACTATATTATTTCAACTGTATCCACAGCTCACCAAGTTTAAGTAGTAAACAGTTTTTATGTATGTATATTTTGAATTCTTTAAAATGTGAAACTATTTTAAAATGTTACTTATGTTAAATATGCAGTTACACTAAAAAGATATGTTGTTTCAAATTATCTGTTCAGATAGTTTATCATGCTCTTCTCTGTCTATTATATGTAATATCGTAATACTACTTTCTCCTTATAATACCATATCATGCCATCTTACTAACACCTCAAATTCTGGGTACATTAATTACCAAAAAGCCTTACTTAACCTTAAGGGACCCTGTGATGTAGTCAGAAAATTGGAGGTAAATGAGCTCTTCAAATATTGTCACGAAACACCACCTATATGGCAGGAGCTTGTTTCGTGGCATAGTATGGGGGAATCAGAAGCTTCCAATTCTCATACATGATCATAGGGTCCTTCAATATCACGGTTTCTGTCTGTCCCAGCGAGGAGTTTATTACTCTTCAGACAGCAATGTACAGTACTGTACTGCTTTTACATGTACGGGTTGTAATTGATTAACATATTGTATTGTAGTCTAACTTTCTAACAGGGGTAAAGGTGATACACATGGTAGCACTAATGTACGCACATGGAACACAATGCTTTAAGCTGTGGCACCTTTACTAAATTTATTTTTACCATTCTGTGAATTTGGTTTATTGGTATAAGTAGGTTATGTACAGCAATTGAAGGTGGAACTCCTCTACAGGAAGTTAATAAGAAAATACTAAACACTATAACTTCGTAAGTTATTGAATGAAAAAAGACTATTCATGTTTTGCCTCATTGGATTATTGTACAGTATTAATATTCTATTGAGCCATTGATGAACTATATATACAGTACAGTATACTGTACTGTATATATATTATTGTACAGTACTGTATATATACTGTATAATATTGATGTCAAAGTCTCCTAAGGAAGAATGCTAATTCCTGTCATTAATAATATTGTAAACTTTTCTCCATCTCCCTTTGCAAAATTTTATAATTCATTGCAGTATAATGTGTCAAAATGAACACAAGTTTTTATGAATAACCAAAAAATGTAGTGATGCCAGCAGGAAGAAGAATACCAGTGTGATGAAGTGAAGATTATGAAAGGCTGAGGTTAGCACCAGAGGTTTTGCATTCTCAACTTTATTTTCAGACAATGAGTACATAAAATGACTTGGAGAACGTCAGTAGCCAGAGGCAGAGGTTGTGCCACTTCTTATGGATGGTTGAAAGTTATAGATTAGACCATGAGAGTGCACACTGTCTGAATTTCCCATGATGTAAAGCAGCAGCAGTTAGTACCCACGTTTTGTGTGTGGAAATGTTTTTAGATCTGTTACTTACCCGCCTGCCTGTCAGATTCACCCGAAGCTGTCTGTGTGTTGAGTGTGGAGTGTTGTTTTGGTAACCCTGTAGTAAGCATGAAAATATAATTATGTGCTGAGAATTTGAATGATTGGCTTTAGTTGTCAATAGATGTAGCATAGCAGTGTTAGACAGGTGGTCATGAACTGTGTAAAACCGAGGCTTCCATTTTATATCGGGTATACTGCACATTTATTTTTTATACTTGTTATTTATTTGTTTGCAGTATTTATTTTTTTACTGTCGTGTGTGAACCCTTCCATAATGTGATTACTGCAAAGTTAAAGAGTGTACGTACAATTAAAACTTTGATTTACATTGGGAGAGTGATGGGTACAAGACACGCCACGAGTGCTGCAACAAGCTTTGTCTGCTCTACGTGCTCCCAACTTACAGTACTTGCGGATTCTGTCCTATTTTCTACTAGCTCTCTGTTACAAGATATACTAACTGGGAATGCTTTCAGAGTTTGATGATTAGCAGTGCTTGAGATATTTCTGTTTGTTAAGGAAGAGACCGGTTTGCTTCAAGATTAGATACTTTAATATTTTGCCTGTTTCTATTTTATCTTCTGAAAGAATGCATGAGTTGGACTTCTTGGTTTTGGTATTTTATGGAAATATATACTAACTGGAGGAACTAGGAATATGATACTTTCTCCTTTTTATTACTTCATCATGTGTAGATTCTTCAGCTTATGAAGACTTAGTGTACTTATATGTTATGTAGATCATAATGAGATTATGATTATCATGCTATTAATAACCACTTTGAAGAAAAAGATGTTGAGTATTACTTAACGAAATGCTTTTGCATGCAAACTTATTAACTGTTTACCTGTTAAAGCTATTATTGAATTATGAGAGGAAAGGAAGAACATTTACAACAATTGGTAGACTACTGTTGTAGGGATAACAATAAATATTTCACCAAGATTTGCAACAGAAGAAAACATGCTTACTACTTTACTGAATTTCTCTCTTAGAGAACCTGAGTGCATAACTTAGTTTCACTTGAGTACTTTTAAAGCTAAATTCATTTCTCGGTACAGGGTACAGCATATGCATATAATCTTTAAGCTCTCACTAAAGCAGCCTTAGAAATGTACTGTAGTCACTTTTATACAGTACAGTACTAGTACTTTTTGTATCACTTCATATTCACTACCACTTTTGTTTTGCAATGTCAGTTTCTGTAGATGTACTGTACTGTATGTTTCTTATCTTCATCATCAATATTTTATTAAACTCTTTTCTTATAGACTTACAGTGCTCTTTCCTCTTACCCTCCAGATGGCTTCCTTGCCTCAGTCATCTACCTTGGAGCCACCTAGTCACATGATTCTCCAGTCCTCCACCTCACTAGCTCCTTCCACTACTAAGCCGGGGCACATTAGTCCTCTGGCTTCCCGAGTCTGCTCTATGGTCCATCACAAAAAATCGAGAATACCTCGATTTTTGACTCCTCCCACTACACCTAGCCCTATACCCAACCCAAAGCCCACCACGTTAGCCCTTAAGCCTCGTCCTGCGTCTCTGAAACTGATTAAACCACCTGTACAAACTATCAAGTTAATTCCACCAAAGACTGATGGCACGAGCACGCCCACTCATCAACCACAGAGAGTAGAGCCTGCACCTCAGTCAGTACAAACTAAGCTGGCACCAGTTGTTAGGCAGGATGCTAAACCCGCACCGTCCAAAGCCACAAGCAATTTGATGCCAGTGATGTCCTCCTCCACTCCAGCAAAGGCCACTGGCAGAAAGGTTGATTCTGTCTTCTTATATGTCTTTACT
This sequence comes from Petrolisthes cinctipes, assembly GCA_033782935.1. Lineage (NCBI taxonomy): Eukaryota > Metazoa > Arthropoda > Malacostraca > Decapoda > Porcellanidae > Petrolisthes > Petrolisthes cinctipes. The sequence goes on along the minus strand of JAWQEG010005756.1, from coordinate 64,524 downwards.
GCTCCCAATTTAGTTCATTTTCTATGGCCGATAGTGTAAATTTCTGACGTGTAAAAGCTTTTCGTTGATAAAACGATCTAGTGATGGTTTTCACCCATACAAACTATCACTTATCAGATATAATGCTCCAATACAGTACCCACACACATTCAGGAAATTTACAACATTGGGAATAGAAAAACCACTATTTGGGAAGCTGTATTGAGTCTTTATTTGATAATCTTGCTGATCTTGGAATTAATCCTATGTCATCTTGCTGTTATTCTTGTATGCATTATTTTCTTTCTTTCTTTACTTTATCCTTAATACAGAACAATAGATGTGTTGCTGATTCACTATAATGCTTTATGTTTTGCAAAGTAATCTCTCTCACGTGCATTCACTCCATCACTATTTTTTTTGTGTGGTAGAAAGCTTTATTGTCTGATCTGGGAAGTACTGTAGATGTCCTCACCGATTGCACAAAATAATGCTTTTAACATATTGCTCTTATGTTTAGTTTAATTTGATACATAACCAGTGTTTATGTTCCAGGACACAACCAGACCAGAAGTACCCACAAGAGTTCTCACTGATGCTCGCAAGGTCAAACGAATGATAGTAAGAACAAATTGCATTTTTTTAATGTGTGTATGCTGAGCTCCTCTATTACGATAAATATCTTTTGTTTTTGCATCTTAAAATTTTCTTTGAGCATTAATGGATTTATTTGAGTTATTATTTGCCATGATCAGTGCATCCAATGCTGGAGTTATCTTTCCTTGATGTTTGTACTATTAAAATTTTGGAATTTAAAGAACCATTTTTCTTACACACTATCTTCCCACTTAGACCGGTGTGGCTCCCCTTGATGCTGCGGTGAACTGTTCTGCGGCCCCTGAATGGAAAGAAAGCTCCCCTGCCCCCCAAGCCAACTCAACCTGTGTCCCCCGTCCCCAAAACCTACACATTACACGCAGGGTTGGGGTTGACGGGGTGGTGATAGCCTGGGATCCCTTGGAACATGATTGTGTCGCAGGCTTCCAGGTTTGTTATCTCTATAATGTTTATTGTGAGTGTGGGTTGTGAGCAGTGCAGTCATTCATAATGTGTTTCAGAGTGTGAGGTGCTGTTTTGTATACAGTCTCCTACAGCTGGAATGTCCGTCTAGCTGCCACTACACAACATATATACATTTATGGAATTAATCACTTGTATCTTGCTACTTGCATGATCTTCATTCAAGTACAGTATTATTATATCATCATCATTTTCAAATTTAAGTCTGTTGTTTCCATTCATGGGGTATAGCCTGGTTTTCTGTAGCTGGTCAATGGTGGTTAATATCCACATCCAGTATTCTAAAATAGAGTAGCTATGATTTGCTATTGTGACACTCAGAGGTAGTTAAGTATCATATTATAATCAGAAGTGACCTATAAATTTTGATTGTACAGTAATGTAGAAACTTTTCAGCAGCTCATTATAATAGATTGTACATAACAAGTGTGTTTTTTTTTTTTGTATAGGTGCTGCTGGGAGGGCGGGTGGTGCAACACGTGAGGTCTCCACACCGCACCAAGGCACTGGTTACTTCACTTCCCTTGGCCGGGTCCATCACTGTAGGTCTGGTTGCTGTTGCCAGTGATGGTCGATGCTCTACTCCAGCTCTCGTCACACAGGACCGCTCTAGAAACTACCCAGGCAGGACAGTCGCCCAAAAACCTCTACGCAGAGCTGTACCCACTGCACTCTAAGCCAGATAATTTACCCACAGAATGGAGTTGTGAACATGGTTTAAGTGATCTGCAAGAGTCATTATGTAGGTTGCTAAGTTAGATAATGTTTATATTGTAGTTGCAATCTCTGATTCTAGAGAGGTGCAAAGCCTGAATTGGTTTTGATTGGTGCCAGTTAGTAGTTAGCACGACAGTTAATACTAGGAGAGTGCTGAATTATTTTGTTTGAATTTTGTACATCTGTGGGGAAACCCTTTGTGTCTTGACAGATGTGTTTTTTATAAGTGGGCTACAGTCAGTGAATTATAGGGCCATGTGTACTGTATAGTATTTGGTGGTAAGTCCTGCCATAGAGAAATTTTGTAATGATATATAATATATTTTTACCAGTGGCCTTAACTTTATATTTTTTCATGCAGCTATTAAGAAAACATTTTAGTGGAATTCTATTGAGGAAAGTCAGTTTGGAAAATTAGCGAATAAATTCATTGCTGTAGCAAACTGACACTAATTTAATGCTATTCTGTATTCCCTGGTTGAGCTAACTTTCCCAGTGTTTTAATTTTTATAATATCCATATGTATCCTTGTGGAAGGAAGTTGCCTTGCTATATTACCATACATACTTAGTTTACTCCACCACAACCCTGGCAATGTGACTGGTTAGCTAAATATCTGCAAGAATGAGGTCAGTTGTTTTTGGTGTTAATTGAATTTTTAATCAGTTAGTTGTGCCTTTGTTGCTATGTGTTGATCAATTTTATTACAGACTTTGCTTGTAAGTGATCACAAGCTGCATAAAGAACAAGATTTCTGCTTTTACTCTAATTCCCATTAAAAAATCAACCAGCAGAAATCTGATTAAAAGAGTAATTGTATATAAAATGTATAGTGCCAAATAAAAAGAATCATATTTATATTGAACCAGAGAAAAACACTGGCAACATTTGTTTCTAATTACTGATGTGTAAATACAATTATCAATTGGCAGATTGTTACAATTCTAACAAAATAAAATGTAACAAATATTATTTCTTTCTTTCCTCTTGACAGTTTACCGGAGTGAAGATAGTAAGAGGTGGTGCTTGAGAAATTTGTATACAGTATATAAATTGAGGTAGGATAATAGAACCTTGAAGTTATATAATTATGGATGGGAGCTTTTGAGCATATGGAGGCCTTTTAATGTTATTTCTTTCTTGGTAACACCTTTTTTTACTCAAATATGTAATTTTAGAGTACAATGTAATAAATAGACATGATTAACTTTCCAAAACTTTGTGATGGAATGTCAGAAATTTTGTACGACATTATGAATCGGCCTATTGTATGCACTAAATTAAGTAGCGTTACAGTCCATTCAATATAATAAAAAATTCTATATTGTACCTTCTATACCCTGGAATTTCAATCCTTTTAATCCTTATCATACCTAAATGTCCTTCCTTTTACTCTTTCCTATATTTTTTTTACGTTGCTGGCACACGCCCTGTGCCATGTGTAGCCTACCCTTCCTTACTTCACTTTTTCCATACTTTCTCTCTGTTACTTGTCCACATACTGTACACTCAGATACCATAGCCTCTATGGCCCCAGATCTGAAGCAGGTGGTTTCTAGACGGCAGCCCACCCAAACCATCATGAGGCCACACAAATTTCGAACCAATGGAGGCTCTGGGTGGGCTATTGTCCAGAAACCGCCTGCTTTAGATCTCTGGATTTGACTAAGCTGGGTTACAGACTATGTTATCTGAGTGTACTTGTGCTATGAAAAGAGGAAAGGGATTGACTCAAGTCCAAAGGTAAGCCCAAACCCTTAAAATGTTGCTCACATCTTTCTGGGCAATACCCCACTACACGAGGCTGAGGGTGCCGTGGGTTATATCAAGATGACGAGGGGGAAAAAAAAAACCTATACAGTACAATATCTGCATTTGCCTGGACCCATGATAAATATGGTGGAGTATTTGGAGTGGCATTAATTACTCCATCACCTAAGATTAGTGAGCAAAATTTTCCTCCTTTGCAGTGGCACGGCAATCCCATAATTACAGATAACAAAATACCATGTGGATGTGTCAAAAACTTTACCAATACAGTATCATTAGCTACTTAAGAATAACACTAAAGCATAAATAGTTAATTCTCTGGACATATATATATAGGTAAAGGTAAATTTGATGGCATATATTATCATAGATAGTGATGCTTTTCTGCAGTACAGTACTCATTTCCATCACATTTAAATCTGTGTCGTATGCAAGAACATTCGTGGTGTTGACGATGGTGTAGTACCGGTACGACGGCTCCATAGACAAATAACAGATCCATCGTACTGGTACCACGCCATCGTATACACCACGTCTGTTCTTGAATATGGCCCAATGTAAGGCAAGTTATTGTAAACAAGTTATCCTACTATATAAGGCCAATTAAATGCATCATCCAGGTCACCAGTTAGTTACCTCTATTAACTGTTATCCCAAGTACTCATTTACCGAGCATTAATTAAGAGTGAAGGCTGAGCAGAATAGATTCCTGTCACCTGTCCGAGTTGAAACCCCAAGACAGGATGTTAATTAAAAGTGTCAATAATTATATAAGGGTTGACAATCTACCTCAGAATTCCCTATGAAGTACTAAATAAATGTCTAGATACCGTTACTATTACTATATAAGGGTTGACAATCTTGAATTCCCTATATAGAATACTAAATAAATGTCTAGTAGATACAATTACTATATAAGTGTTGACAATGCATTAAAATTCCCGGTAATAGTCAAGGGTTTGTCCATAATCTGCTTTCGACTGGAGGTTTTCAGAATGCCATGTTTTATAGTGTGTTTTGAACGAATTTATTGTTCACAACCGTCACAAATTAATTTTGGGGGAGATATCACCCCCCCTCCCCCCAACCCAATCTCCGAAAACACCTAATTTTCGCCATATTTGAACTACAGATTCGTCTGAAAAACACTACAACACATTAAATAGAATTAGGTAGACCTCACCTGACCTAATCAGGACCGCGGCAGACTACCGGGGACTAACCTTAGCAGTCTACCGGGATGATGTAAACCAAGGTCCATAGAATTGTGGTATTCAGGCGAGTACCTCCTTTCTCCTATAGTCTCCGTTTCTTTCCTTGCTACCATTCTCTATGTTTCCTCCCGCTTCCCCCCTCCCCGCCTGTTCCCGCTATAACACCTCTTATAATTCCACTACAGCCCCGCTCCAGGTTCTCTGATGATGTGGCCTTCTTGAACTGGTATTACGGTACCTTTTTATTGGAGAGTGGCGGTAAATAGAGGCCTTATTACACGTGAGTCAGTTCACCGATGTTAAAATGAACGTAGTGGTGGTAACGAAACTTTTTTGGCCGACTGTCTGTACATATATTATAATCTCTAATAGTGTTTTTTTTTTTTTTTTTTTTTTACATTCTAGAGTCTGTGTGTGTTGACATTTATATCAGTGACACAGTTTATTAACATTGAGTCTATTTTACATAATTTTATAGTCCCAAAAAGTTACTATACTATTTTATGTCTATTTTTCATTATATTATATCAAAAGGAAAGTATTCTGCTGTTCAATTTTCTGCTGGGATATCGTAATTTGTCATAATATTAATAATATAATAGTACAGAAAATAACAATTATCTGTGTACATCCGGGGGTTATTTCCGTATGTGTATGATACATATATATAGAGCTCGCCACCCCCCCTGGCGTGTCACCACCGGAAGTGGGTTGGCGGCCATGACAGATAGCCCATCCCCTCAACCAGCCAGCCTGGTAGCTTATGCCAGGGTAAGATATTATTTCATTTATTCGGTCTTTTATTGATGATATGGTATATTAACTACATTATAGTGACTCACAATATATGAATAAGTATTTCTTTAACCGATATATCAGTGAATGGCTGATTAAATATAAATACATTTCGGTTAATAGGTGAAATGAGTTAGATAAACAAAACTATCAAGTTCAAGTTCAAGTTTTAGGGTCCCGCAGAGGGCCACTCATGGGCGGCATGCGGGGATTGTGCGGGGGATTTAGGGATCCAGGGCAGGATTAGGAAGAGGGTTAGGATAAGGGTGGATTGGGTCAGGGACTGTGGGTTGAGGATTAGGATTGGGGAGGTAATGATTGGTGATCCTATTTCTAAACGTGTCAAGAGTGGGGCTATTAACTACGTGAGATGGGAGATGATTCCACTCTTGGATGCTGCGGGGAAAGAATGAGTGCCTAAATATATCAGTGCTTGTCTGGTATGTATGGTATTTTAAGTTGTGGCTGCCTCTAGTGGATAGTATACTTGTAGGGTGTAGATATGTGTCTTTGTCTATGTCAACTAACTTGTTTGTGATTTTGTATATCATCTGTTGTCTGTGTATCTGTCTTCGTGTTACTAATGGGTCTAGTGTTAAGCAAAGTGACTGATGTAGTGTGTCTGTAATCACGTCTGGCCCATCTTGCAGTCTTGTTTTGTATGGACTCTAATTTATTGATATTATTGTAAGTGTGTGGGTCGTTGGCTCTCATCCACAGTCACCTTCTTATAATATATAATTATATACAACGTATAGCTCTGTTAATTGATTTAACAAAACCTGCATAATTAAATAACAAGATACAATGCTTTACAAATCAGGGAAATTTCAATAACTGTTGATAGAAACATACTATACTAGTACGTACGGGAGTTCAAAGCGCAGAGCTATCTTATTAGCCTATCTATACACATAGAGCGATCGCCTGTGGTGACACTCCTCCCCTATCTAATAACACAGGGTTAAGCGCTCTATGTTTATAGCTCTGTGGTATGATATATCTATATAAAACACATCTTATCATTAACTAGATAACACTTTACACCAACTAATTAATCAGCAGGATCCTTTACATATAAATAATGGTGTGTATAAATAAATATATAAGATGTTATAGTAAAGTAAACATCAAAGTTTACAAACTGTGCTGCTAAGGGAGTTGTAATGCCAGGAGGGAGAAAGTTACAATGGACATTATTATTATTATTGTTTGATGTTTTGTGAGTATAATACCTATCCTCCGTCACCATTATCACTTCTTGTTACACTAGTATAATAGCATCATGTGTGGGTTGTATGCAAATTGTTGTTATTGTTGTCGAAATTAAGGTGTAATTGGTTGATTATGGTAAGGTCGTATTGTTGTTATTATTGTTGGTGTTGGTTGTATGCAAATTAATTGGTTTTATTGTTGTTGTTATTGTGGGAATTAATGTGTTGTTGGTTGTATGCAAATTGTTGTTGTTTTTGTTGTGTTTTGTTATGAGTATTTGTTTATTATTGTTTTTTTTACGAGTCATTTATTGTTATTGTGTTTTTTTACGAGTCATTTCTTGTTATTGTGTTTTTTATGAGTCATTTATTGTTGTTATTGTGTTTTTTACGAGTCATATATTATTGTCTTCGTATTTTTTTACAATTCATTTATTGTCTTTATTGTGTTTTTTTACGAGTCATTTATTATTGTTATTGTTTTTTTAAGATTAATTTATTACTGGCATTGTGTTTTTTATGAGTAATTTTTTATTATTATTGTGTTTTTACTATTATTACTGATGTTAATAATTTATGATTAGGTTTGTGGGTAATATGATGGGGTGAATATTAGAGAGAGCTCTTCTTGTTATAATTTGTTGATTTTGCTTTTTTTGGAGGTGTGTAATGGCATTATAATTATGTTAGTACTCAAATCACTAACCTGGGGTATTATAGACATAGGCTGCTGTCTTGGGTCATGCATAGAATATATTCAATTGTTAATAATTATGTTCTATTTCGATCTAAAACTTAACCACCCAAACCTAACGTAATTCAGGGCTCCGGGCAGACTCTTGGGGTCTAATGTCGCATTTGTGATGGAAACATTGTATGGAAAAGTTGTAGTACAGTATATATTGAAAAATAATGAATGATAATGCTAGTAATATTAAAATCCTGATATGGGATTTAGAATTATCTTATCTAAACCAGGCAAGAAACAATGATACTTTCATGATGACTGCAATATATAACAATGAAAATAAAAAATATATGATCACTGTATTATATGATTTAATTTGGATGTGGATAACAACTGCCAGCATTTTTAAACTGAAGAAGACTAGTAAGACTGACAGCCAAATGTACATTGTCTGCTGCTGAAATTCCCTCAATAAGCCTAGGGGAAATTTTACATGGAAATTTCTCTCAACCCAAAGCCTATGCAGTGTTAGGGATAATTCGATGAAGTACCGTACTATATTGTTAAGAGACTGTTTGGGATTCGTTGATCTTGCATTGATTTATGGGCTGGGTTAGCATTCAGAACTTTCCCCTAAATAAAAAATGAAATATTGATGACTGATTTATGGGCTGGGTTAGCATTCAGAACTTTCCCCTCATATAGGAAATAATGAGATGTAGAGGACTGATTTGTGGTTGTTGATGGCAGGTTTAGGGCGAGTGTGGCAGGATGGTGCGGCTGCGGGTCCGGTGCCGCTGCATCACTGTGGCCCTCATCATCCTTCATGTGAGTCTCTCCTCTGGTATATTGTATACATTCATCTTTCATTGTATACAAGACTGTAATTATGTAGTAACCCTGTGTACACTAAGGAATAATATTTATATTGTCTATATGCTGGTGGATACTTGTGCTACAGTTCAAGGTGACTATTATAAATTTATGATGTATATATAAACCTTTATAATGTATATGTATCAGTATATATATATATGGTATATACAGTCTTAGTCAAAAATAACCATCCATATAGGGGTAACTCATGTAAGAGTTTAACAGCTTCCTTCTGTTCCTTAGCTGATAAACTTTCCAATAATTTGGTTAAGTACCATCCTATAATTTACTACAAGCAGCTACATACTACTTAAAACAATAACATCATATGTAAACTTGAAAACATTAGACAGCAAATTGTTTGTGTTATCCTTATGTGGATGATTATTATTGACTGTACATACTATACATAGTACTATAGTGTATCAAATTGCACATCTTAGAGATCACTGGCAACCTTTGTGAAAATTGAATACAATACTGTATTTTCTGACTCATTATTTTATGCTAAGATCTACATAGTACTGTACAGTATTTCTAACTGTTGGTCTAATATTTGCCCATGATTTCAGATATTCTTGGGGATCTGGTATTTCTCACAGCCGCTAGATTCTCACCATCACTTTCTCCAAAGGGGTGAAAGCCCTAGTGGACAGAAGATCTTACACCTGCGAGACCAGCCACACACTGTCCACTTCGTTTCTTCCGGGAATGAACTGTGCGTACGGGAAGGGACTAATGAAGAGGCCAGTTCTGGGGGTAAGTGCGTGTGCATCCCTGGGTGGAAGGGACGGCGATGTGGTGTGCCAGAAGTGCTGCAGCGTGTGGGCTGGATGCACGTACCAGGTGTCATCAAGAATCTTCAGCTGCGAAGGAGAGCCAAACGACTCATAATGATATCACCCTTTACACTAGAGTTTGATATATTCGAGACAAATGTTTTAGGGCTTAGTGACTTAGTGGATGTCTTTGTGGTCGGGGAGGTAAACGACACAACTACAACTTTTAGTCCCTCTTTTGGTACTGCTAATGCATCGGCAAGTAATGTAACTGACCCTCATATTACGCCAGCTGTCAGCTCTACCAACCACACAATACCTTCCCTTCCTCTTCTGTCACGGCTTCAAGGAGGTTGGCTTAGAGAACATCAGCACAAGATTGTGTATGTCCCAGTGCTTGAGAGTGACTTTAAGGGTGGAGGCTCCTTTTTACAGACCTTGGTTTATTTTGCTGTCCGTCTGGTCAGTGATCTCCGACCCGATGACCTCCTCCTCCTAACCACTGGGGAGGAGATCCTGAGGCGTGATGTGACTGTCTTTCTCAAGCTTTTCCACGGTTACCCAATGCCAGTTCGGTGTCGTTACAAACAACACCTTTACGGGTTCTTCTGGCAAGTGGAGGAAGGTATGGAGAAAAATATCATGACAAATAGTAAAGAAAATTTAGATAAGGAAAAGATGAACAACGCTACTATAAATCAACCAAATATATGTGCTGTATCAATTCACTTTTTCTCAAATGCGTTTGAATACCAAGTATCCCAACTTCATAATGGAAAAGTACCTAAGGAGACCCGAGCATTCCTCAGTACTGCTGATGAGCCATATTTAGACTGGACAATAGAGAAAGCTGGGTGGAGATGCCATATTTGCTTATCTGTTCAAAGCATTTTTCATAAATTCTTAAACACTCCTTTGGCTCAGCAACCAAATTGGTTTTCAGAGTCCCCTTCCAGCATGTTGCCTTTCATTCAGAGACTCATCAAATTTGGCCAAAATGAAAATCTTGAGAAGGTTGGCACTGCAAGGCTTCCAAGCCAAGAGACTGTGCCACCATACATATGGCAAAATAAGAAAAATTTTGCTCACCTTACTAAAAACCCATATGAGACTATCTCCATCCAAAATCTTGAATAGTGCCTTGCATCCTTGCCAGCATCAAGGATGATATTGTTTATATTGTATATGCGGTAGCAGTAGCTTGCCACTTGCAAACCACTTAAAACCCAGTTGTTATTAGTTATTGCCCAGGGAGGAAGAGGGATTTTATGAACTTTAATATTACAAAGTCAAAGTGAGGAACAGATGTTGGTGAAGCCTTAGTCTTTTGTTGTAGATACCTCTGGATGGTTATGTTCTTACAAAATGTTTGTAGTACATACCACATACAGTAGACTATTACTGTGTAGAGGTGAGGAAGTACAAGAGACACATAAATATTCACTTCATGATACATAATGGTGTTACTCTACCACACTTGCATAAACCTATAATGCTGCATTTGTTATGCCATTGTGCTGATTTCTGTTGTTGTTGTTGTTACCAGTACTGTTGTTGTAGCAGCCCCTGATGTAATGAATGTAAGCTAAAGGAGATGGCTTTGTGTGGTGTAAGAGGTTGTTATTGTTTACACAGAACATGCTTTGGTGTAACCGGCAGCAATCTGGAGTTCTGTTGTCCGTTCTTCTATGATTGACGTGTAATGTTCTCAGCTGGTATAGCAAAAATTATCCATAATTAGTTCAACCCATGGGTTAGGAGTCATGGATCAGCCCTTCAGATACAATCTACATCAATTGAAGAAAAAGCCAGCCACAGTTACGTGTTATATATAAAGGAGATGTAATGTGTTGTTTATACTATACCTGTACTGTAATAAAAGATCAGTATCATGGCTATTAATGAATGTGCAAAGTACAGAGTAACCTATTGTGGAGAGAGGATAGTAATTATTAAGGAGGCTGTCAATTTCTCTAAAATGTGTTACAAAACAGGTTAGCACAGATTAGAGAATCAGTCACCTCCTGGGCATTGCCTATGATAACATGGTTCATTTGGTTTCACTTAATGTATCTTGGGTGGGGTAAAAATTATGGATATTGATTGTTTATGTCCTGCCTGTTTACTCATTCCCTCTCCAGGGAGAATGTGAACCATTAAAATAGCACAAACCTCATGCTCACATTATTGTTCTCTTCTGTAATGGCTCAAATTGTATTGACCAAGATTGAAAGTTCATATGATCTGAGATTAATCTAACCTATCAAAATATAATAATTGTAGCTTTAGAGAGAAGATAATCCTCTTAAAAAGAACAACAACAGCAAGAACAACTCATACCCAGACTTAGTGATATCAAAAGCAGGGTACTTGTATCTTCAGTTGATATACTGTACTGTACTTAATATAAGCAATACCATTACTCTACTACTTACTGCTGACTCTAAATCTCCAAAACCATTATCACAAGACAACCTTGGATCTGATTGCCTGGAGAGAAGCTTATAGCCCCTGGGTGGTGGGGGGAGCTTTGGATGGTACAGTAATGGTTAGTTTTTTTTTACTATATCTGTTGTGGACATTTACTGTCGGCTACTAGAGGCAACTATAGTTATTAGAGGTGACTGTAACATTGATATTCATTGTGGGATCTGTAATTTGTTGTATTTAGTATTATATTATATATGAGTTGTAGCTACTTATGGTCTGTTGACACTTGTTAGAGTTTACAGTACTTTATTTTCACAGACTTTTCGTCTAGCAGTTATGCCAAGTGAGCAGGTGTTCTGTGGTTAGTAGAATATATTTATGATGTTTGTAAGAACTTTTTTGGAAAAATTAGAACATGTGAAGATAATTTTCCACACATAGCTATCACTGTCAATTCAAATGCTCCATGAAGTATTCACAAACATCAGACATGTACATCACTAGTGTTGTAAAGTACTGTACACTAAATTTACAATTTGTGTTGACAAGTGTCCTGAAGAAGCATATACCACATGGTGCTGCTTTTAACAAGTGGAGTATAAAAATAAGGCCAATATTACTCTACATTATTTAACTATTTAGCCAATTTACTAGCAAGATATGTCACGTGAAATCTTGATTCAATGACTTAACATGTAAGGCAGTGTTTAGGAGCAATTCATATATCCAGTAGCTTGATTCATGTTCTGTATTACACATGATGAGCATTCAAAGAAAAAGTCTTATATTGAGCTCCTCTCTCATAGTGATGTAACTCTCTTGATATGGGTGTAATATTCCAACATTTGCAGATAATTAAATTGTATTTGTGTAACAACTGTAGATTGGGCCTATATGCCAGTATGTTATAATCAAGTTTCGGAGATTTTGTGTCCTGTGATTGCTGTCATTTTGAATTGCTATATAGTAAAATGCTTAATGTGGCCACAGCTACTAGCAGAGTATAGTAATGATATTAATGATAAGCAATTCCAAGTCATAAACTTGAAATATTTTTACTTTGAAGTTGTTTTGGTAGTTACACCATTTTTGTTATTGATGCTTTATATATCATTAATAAATGAACTTGTGGAATCTGAAATGGATGGACCAGAGGACTGTTCTGTAAATGTTGGCTGAAGATCATAATAAATGTGCCAGCTCCAGACTGCTGTAGTCATAACTTATATGTTTACAGATTACAGTGCTTTAAAATACTAACTAAGGCTACCTGGTAATGGTGGTAGTTATCAGGGTTGTTCCTGTGGAGGTCTTTTTAGGACCTTTCACTCAAGTATGTATATATAGTTAGGTCTTAGTGGTTGCAATAGATCTCACAGTCTGGAGTGTTTACTACCAAATGTGTAATATAATACATGGGCATGTGCCACAAGTTAAAATATTGATAATTAGGTGTGGACTATTGAAAGCAATAGCACACTTGTGTGTAGACATGTGGATCATAGGATTATTAGATAAAATATTTGGACAAATTAGGCACTTAGCCTACAATGGTAACAACAATGTACAGTTGGCAGAATATGAATTGCGACAACTTTTGAAGGGACTTTAAGTATATATATTAAAATCCATAATTGTTTGTAGAAAGGAAAGGTAGACTTCCCTTTGTATTACATGTTTATGGTTCCTACAAAGAGTTGTGGATGTTGATATTGTTAACTTTCCAATAAGATTTGTCGCAATTCATATTTGGCCAATTGTACCTAGATACTTTAAAAGGTTCACCAGCTATGGTCTGTCAGGATTAGTGGTTATTTATACCTTGTGAATACAGTATTATATCAGCTGTATCCAAGGTTGTATGTCGTTGTTGCTGCAAATTTCTAAGGATATTTATATAACTTATTTCTTTTCATGATCTTTTGATAGAGTAAGTAGACTAAGAGTAACATATCAAAAATAATTATAGTTATTATTATAAAAAATATGGCAACATTTAATTCTGGGAGTCATTGTGCAAGTCAAGGTACCTATAACTCTCTTGAAACAAACTTTTGAAGCCTACTATTTCTAGATACCTCACAATCATTATGATTATATGGCTCCTTTTACCATCTGACATCTTTCCTCAATTTACATTGCCATAGCAGGTGAACATGTTATTGATAGCTTCATACACACATCATGTTATTTTTTAGCTTTTCTCCAACACTTGTGTGCCAGTTTTGACTGAAGCATAATATGCATAATGTGTGTTGTTTGTCGAGTACGGTAATGCAATTGCTGTACTTGCCTTTCCCATCTATGTTTTGATTAACAGTTAATCAAAAGTACATAACTCTGAAAGTGCTTTATGGTCAGTAATAATAGCATAAATTTATATTTAGTAAGTTAAATGCTGTTAAGATGGTACATTGAAATATTATGGAGTTGAGCTTTTAATCCTTAAGCATTGGGGTATACAATATGACGCATGTTGAGGCCACAGAAGGTGCCATATGGTGCACATAATTTACTGCCATTGTTTTGTTGGATTCAAATTGGTGTCTTGTGTCTTCAGACTAAGTTGAAAAGTTTTAAGCATATGCATTTTGCTTGCTTGCGCTGGGCCTTGCGCCTCCACGACTGCTCCTTCATACAGTACCTTTTGTGATCTCCCGCTCAGCCTATTTTTACTACCACTGTTCACATCACCACTTCAGCCTAACTATACAGTATATCTGATGAAGCTCAATCGGGTCTCATCTGAGAGCTAAAGGTAATTGTGAAAATGTTTTAATTTTTATGCTACCATTATCAGTTATGGATTGCCTTTTATTCTATTTTCCATAGTTGAAAAGCAGTGATATTGCCTGTCACCCAATGATGCAGTATGGCTTTTGCCTGACTCGAAGAGTTAAAGTAATTCTTCTGCATGAGCAGTGGTAAAATTTTATAAATGCAGTATAATACAGTACTGGTACTGTACATATAAATATTCTCTTTCTACATACATACTGTATATATATATACTTGCAGTGTATCAGTCTAGTGCTATTATGTCTTCCAGTACACTGTAAAACTGTGGTACAGTAATTATTATTAAGGTGATGAGACTGAGATACAGTACTGGTAAATTGAAATGATGTAATTGTGCGGTGTGAATTCAATGGCTGTAGGATGTGCATTATACTATAGCATAAACGGTCATTGTATGTGATCACAATGAGAAATGGATTATGTAAGCTATTGAATTCCAAAAAGTGTGCCACAAAACAGGGTTCCATAGTACTGTACTGTACATACATGTATTGATGCTGTTTAGTTGCACAGTTTGGAGGAATCAGTAGCTTCCAATATGCTGACATTATTATAGTGAATCCCATAACAGATCATTGTTGAGCCTCTTGCATTGTGTGTTAGTGCAGGTCACCCCAGGCCTCTTGTTACGAGGAGCAACTTTTCAACTAACATTTTCAGACCTTCTGCCTTCTCTATTAGTTTTCTCCCATTGAAGTATAGTTCCATATGGCCCATAATATCTAGTACTAACAAGGTAGTATTGTATTCAGTCCTGTGTGAGAAGGTGCATCTTCATGAACGGGAGGGCAGTGAAGGAATGTGATGTCATTTGTTGGTGCTATGACTAAAAATCTAAAGTGATTTTGAGAATATCAAGTGAAATAGCATAATACGATAGGTGCGAATTATACTGCCTGTAGTTGAGTATGAGGAATGTGCATAGTATGTGAAGGAAAGGAAGGGGTAGGTATTGTTGGTGTTACTGTAGTGATTCTATTCTCGTGAATGGGAAATTTCCACAGCCAATATCAGTAAGTTGCTTTCAGTTAACTGGTACGTGATACCTTACCCCTTGGTGGCAAGCTTTGACTACTCACAGTTACCCTGTATGATAGTGGCTGTGAAGATTCAACATTTAGGAAAAAACTGCATACTGTACAGTGCAGTTGCATCCTTCTTGTCAATTACATCCCAACCAGGCTTTGCAAAATGTGCATTACAAAGACAACTGATTTGCCTGTGGGAAATGTGACCTGGTACCATAGCTAGTCCAGAGAGTTACCATTTTCACCTACAATTTTACCAAATGTTCCTAAAACAAATGATTCAGAACTACAGTAATACAAATGTGCTTGTGTGTAAGATAAGGTAAGGTGAGGTGAAGTGAAGTGTGGTGAAGGAGAAAGGTGGAACAGACCCAGATGGGGGGATTGGCTGGATGTTTCATGATGTCTTAGTTCAAGCTGTAATGTGCCTTTTGCAATGTTCCTGTCATGGGATTGCAATGATGTGGTTATGGATAATGCGGTAGGCTATAAGGACCTGATTCAGGGAGTAAGATCATGTGACTGCACTGTACTGTATAGCCAAAGCAAATTGTTGCAGCTTTCTAGTAATGGTTGCAGATAAGAGTTCTAGCATACCTGCAAGACATTAACAATATCTTGGACATTTTTCTCTTTTTGAAGGCTTCATTCATGTACTGTCTGTATGTGTTGTCAGCCTATATTGTGCACATACATAAAGCACATTTATTGTTTTGTATGTTGATAGATATATTATCAGAAACACTGTGAGGTTTGTTCACCTTGGTGGGAGATTGGTTACATGTTCCTAGGCCATGGTAACCCTAAAATGACAGATGACGTCATTTGCATTTTTCTTTACTTAAAAGTAAAAAATCACATGTCTTGTAACAGGGAAGAACTACTGACCTCTAAAGCTTAAAATCAACTTAACTGTAGTTAGCTAATAAGCCACAGCTTGAGTCTTCGATAACATACTTGAGAAAACATCATTCGATTTAAAATATCAAGAAAAACCTTATCGTTTAAGTGTTGCTGTAATTTGTTATTTACAGTAACATACAGTATACTCAAGAGGTCATATGAGAATATTAAAAGGATATAAACTTGGGAGAGTAAGTAGTTGGGTATAAAGTAATCATTGCCTCAATCTTAAAGAAAATGGGTTGTTCTTAATATTCATGGTCTCCTGTAGGTTTCATATATTATTATTTTTCATTCATTATTATTTTATAGTGCCCTGTGTAGTTGCCTCCACTTGAACGTAGCACTCTGTATAATCGTACCTGAACAGTACTTATTTCACTTTTATTATATCTATGCACTGGCCACCATTGACAAAAGAAGGGGCTTGAAATACATTGCTGCAATGCCATTTTTCATTCCAGTGACTACACAAATATCAAGGTGTAGTATTTTCATGTGGAGATGACTGTACAACACTGCATCATTTGAGTGAAACTCCACAGTTTGATCTGAAGATTTGCATGGATATCACTACAGCCTAGAAGAAGAATATTGTTGTTGCATCTCCTTCACTCAGCCTCAGAACCACAGCTTCATGATGTATTTTCAGTACAGTACTGTACTTAGATAATTAACTGGTATCGGCTGTATTTCACAAATAGTTTACAGTGCTGTCTTCTGCCCCAACTGTATTTTGCTTAAGTTTCAAAAAATTAAATTATCTTAAGAAATATTTTATTATGGAAACAATTGTTTTACAGTACTTATGAAAGCAAAACTACATATACTGTACTATTTCTAATCCAGTTGTCACAAAGTTATGAAGTACAGTACTGTCACAAGTAGTGATGAAATTTTTGCTGGCTGTTGTACATCATATATTTATACAAATGTTTACAATGTTCCTAAGTTCTGTATTTTCTTATGTTTAACATTATTAGTAATAGTGGAGTGATTGACAGTTCATTCATGGTGATAATTACTTATGTAAAGTATAGTACAGTACATCTGTACTTGACTCTGTGCTTGGATATAGGCCCTATGCAATAAAATTAATGAAATATGCATTGACGATGGCTGATACAAATGCTCCATGTGCAGTAGTGTCTGTGAGTACTGTATGGAGTCATTGTACTAGTAATTGCCATCAGTTTTAATCTATGGCTTGTGTTGCACATGGTCTCAAATCAGAGAAGTTAGTATTGTGCCTTGGTTTACAGTTATTCTCTTGATCTCACAGAACTCCAGGTTACCCAGTGTAACTTGGATACAGGAGAGAGGGAGTGTACTGTAGGTGTAACAGTTGTGATGGTATGGGCTTGTGTTTCATCCTTTGTCACTCATCTGACCCCACAGAGTGGATTTATAGGCTCAGATGTTTTGCAATGCCATGTCCTAATGTGATGGCTTCAAGCTATTCTTTAGTACATATCATGCATCTGGGGCCTCTGATTCGGACACAAGTAATACTTCTTTGGAAATCAAAAAATTACTCTCAGACTTAGTGCTCAATTTTGCTATTGTAGCCTGTTTTTCTGAAGCTGATGAAACTTAACCACATTTTCTGTACCTTAATGGCAGCTATATACTGTCACATTGCTATTGGGACTGTATCTAACTGGTCTACAAGGTCATATGGCAGGCCCCTTTCGCAGTGTGTCTACATTCTTGCTAGTGTTTCTCCTTTCTTGTGTTATCATTGTGTCTTTCTTTTACTTTGTTCCATGTACCACTTTCCTTTGTATGTTCAACTTTTATCTTCTTAGTGCCATCTGGCCTTTCTGGCATGGTGCTAGTTTCTCATTATTACTGTTATTGTTTAACAAGGTCTCCCATTTCTTGCACTGTTCCTTATGAGATTAAAAAGGGATGGGTTTCCATAAAAAAAATATCCTCAATTGAAAAGTAAACTACTGTAGAATTTTTTGTTGTACTGTTTACTGTACATGAATAAGTCTGTTTTTAAAGCTAGTAATATTATGTGTGTAGCATCTTGTTACTCCATGAATAGTTGGTGGAAAAATTTCAACCAGGGCACTGGTTGGTACAATGTTACCAATTTTACCTCGCATCTGAAAGGTGACAAGATTGTCTCTTTGGAGTCAACCTTGTGGGGAGATGTACTGTCCTTTTGTATTGTGGGTAGGGCTGTATGGCTAAGTTAAATCCATGTCCACCAGGTACCAATAGTGTATACAGATTGACACAGATTTTTGATAGACAAGGAGTACACATCAATCTCCTCATGGAGTAACCAGTTTCTGCAGCACCTTTCCATGTCCTATAAAAAAGTACAGTCGCAAAAGTCCTGTCTCCTCACTCAGCAATCCTTGAAGGATTACATAAAGGAAATTCATTAAACATACCATACATTCACCATATAGAATTACAATATCCATGACTTGGCAGATGTGGCAACAGGACTTTTGCCACCAGCTGTAGCCTACATACAGAACTGTACTTGCATTGGGCACTGAGTCTGAGATGTGTGTGTGTTCCCCATGATCATGCCAGAAGTAAAATAATGTGTCTGTGATCTGGGTTCTGTGGAAGGTGGGAGGTAGGCCTGCACATCACACATTGGTTTCATTGTACAAGTGGTTATGATCTTGCCTTAGAGTAATAAGGTGTAGCATTAAGGAAAAGTCACCTAGTGGATTTATGTCATAAGTAATCCATTATATATATTCACAGTTTTATATGCAGATTATGTTAGCATAGCCAGACATAATATGATGGACATAATTATCCAAGAGTTTATGTAGTGTTATGAATAAAGGTGCAGTATTTATACAAATATGAACTATATTTTTTTTTGTCTTTTAACACCTTAATCATTTGAGATACAGTATTATACTGTACCGGTAGATATGTATTATCTTTCCCAGGCAATAACCATACCGACTTTCTGGTGTGCTTGGTCTCCTCCTCTGACCAAGTGGACATCGCCGCCCAACTTGTTCTTGCTGCTGACCATTTTCTCTCATCATTTGCCTCCTTGCTAAATGGGCAGTCCTTTAAGGGTTTGGGCGCCCTATCAGGCCCAACCACGCCCTTCTATAATGTTGTTTATCAGTTTCCTTTGTATCCTTCGTGCTTGGTGTTTCATCTCTCTACCATCTTCTCCCTCATGCTAGGCTACAGGGTCTTCTTGCCCTAGGGTCAAGGATGTCCTCTGGTGTAGTAATTAATTGAAGGCGAGATCGAAAACCCTGTACCGCATAGGACACACAGTCTATATTTGGCAGGAAAATGGGTTCCCTTCTGTTACTTGTGTGACCTACAGTAATTATAAGCTAACAAAAGCACCATTGTACAGTAAGTGAATAGTAGTGCCAGTGTGTGTGTGTGGTGTATATAGATATTACCATTGAATCAACTCTCTCATCTCTTGTGTCGTCTAATGATTCCTATTACATTTCATTACGACTGTGGGTGTTTTCAATAACATGTTTTATATATAATTTTACCAGTATTTAAAATTAACTTATAATAAGAGTCGTGGTACCCGTATCAGGACATAGATAGCGCCACCAAACCACAACAAACCAGGCTAGTGGTGCCAAGTATTGGGAATTTTCCCTAGAAATGGGAAATTAGAGGTACCAATGGGGAAATTATATAAAGGTCGTTTAGGAGTAAATAGGGCAATTTCTACCAGACAAAATATCAAGATGGTAAATGTACGACTATTTTCAAGAGTAAACGGGGAATTTGCAAGGTAAAAAAGTGAAATTCTGATGTTGAAGATGGTAAATATACGATTATCTTCAAAAGTACAAACATACATATACCCACAGGCTTTCTTCATCTCCACGCTGGAGGTAGCCCCGTCACGTCGCACACCCTCCCAAACATAGAACTCTCCCCCCCCCCCCCAGACACACACACTCCACATCTCAACTCCCCGATTCCTGTTGGAGGAGGGAGCACCCCCACCGCATCTCCTTGTGGGACTAGGCTACAAGGGGTGCAGCTGTGTTTGCATCCATAGCAAGACCCGACAGCAAAAGCTGGTTTACCCCTGCCACTTCATTACAGGGCAAACTCCCCCTCCAGCATTCAGCGGGCCATGGGCCACACTCAATGCAGGCCACTCTTCCAAAGACCGTGAAGCCGCGTCAACTCTTCAAGCATTCACCACCCTCCTCCACTCGTTTCTATCACGCGCAATCACTGTACCTTGCTCCACAGGTATACCTCTTCCACTCAGAGCTGCTTTCAGGGTGTCCATCCATCTCCTCTGTGGCCTTCCTCTCCTTACATTTCCCACATTTGAGCCCCCTACCCTCTTTACCATTCTATTCTCCTCCATTCTCTCCTCATCTCCAAACCATCTTAACACACTCCGCTCTGCACGGCCTGCTAGCTCTCTCACGACACCTGTCCTCAATTCCTCATTCCTGACTCTGTCCATTTGAGACTTTGAGTCACACCACACATGCTTCTCAGACATCTCATCTCTATGACATTTACAAACCTTCTCTTCTCACTTTCTCCCATATTCCATGTTTCCGGTCCATACAGTGCAGTAGGCACTAGCGCTATCCCTTTGTACAACTTCCTCTTTACATCCATTTTAAGTGACTTACAGCCAAACATCCTATTTATTCCTCCTAGTACCTTTCCTACCTCATTTACTCTAGATTTTACCTCTGTCTCTATTTTGCTATCCACCGTCACCTTTGATCCCAAATACTTAAAGCACTCCGCCTCCTCCAATATTTCACCATCTAGCATTATATTCATTCTTCTGCCCTCTGCTCCCCTCCTAGATCTCATTACTTTGCTCTTTGCCACGTTCACTCTCAGTTTCCTCCTCCTGCACACCCGTCCAAACTCCTGCATTAACATACTCAGTTCCTATTCTGACTCTGCGACTAACGCCTTATCATCAGCAAACAGTAATTGGTTTAGGCCCAACTCTCTACCTCTGCTGTCCACCAAACTCAGTCCTCTCTCCATCACCCTAGCATTTACCTCTCTTACCACACCATCCATATAAATATTAAACAACCATGGTGACATCACACAGCCTTGAAGGAGTCCCACCTTTACTGGGAACCATTCACTCACGTTACTTCCCTCTCTGACATATGCTCTACTGTTCACATAGAAACAAGAAAACTTTTCACCCCTCTCTATAATTCCCCCCCCCCCAGCCCATACAACTGCAAAACTTTCCACAATCCATTTCTATCAATTCTATCATATGCTTTCTCGAGATCCATAAATGCCCATACTACTTCTTTACTTTTCTCAAAATACTTTTCACACACCTGCCTTTACTGCAAATATCCTCTCCTGAAGCCACTTTTTTCTCTTCACCAATCACAGTCTCCGTACCCTCTCTGACTCTTCCTATCAGCACCTTCCCATACAGCTTTCCTACTACACTGGTATCTATCTCTTTTTCCCTTATATAGAAGTACTAAACAAGCACTCACCCAATCTATTGGGACCTTACCACTGTCAAAACACACCATCAACAACCTTACCAACCACTCCATCATACTTGTTCCACCATATTTCAGACATTCTACAGCGCATCCATCCAAACCTGAAGCTTTCCCTGCTTTCATCTCTCTCATTGCCTCCTCCACCTCCTTCTTTCTTATCGGCTCCTTATTTAATCGCTCCAACCTGTTTACTCCATTTCCCCTTCCAAACACAACAATCTCAGCTTCTCTATCCTCATCAAAATTCAGCAATCCCTCAAAATACTCGGCCCATCTCCTCTCAACAAGCATGGTACCATATCCTCTGTTTTCACCCTTTCCTCTTTCCCTGATGTCCCTTCAAAAGTAAACAGAGAATTTGTGGGGTAAAAAAGCGAAATTCTGATGTTGAAGATGGTAATTAATTAAATGTACGACCATCTCCAAGAGTAAACAGGGAATTTGTGAGGTAAAAAAAAAAAAAAGAGAAATTCTGATGTTGAAGATGGTAATTAATTAAATGTACGACCATCTTCAAGAGTAAACAGGGAATTTGTGAGGTAAAAAAAAAAAAAAAAGAGAAATTCTGATGTTGAGAAATTTCGCCAAGCAGACCTGGCAACACTGTAAACCACCTGAGCTTAGTGCCAGTAAAGGAAAGACTTGTGAGTGACTGTGACCCCATTTCACTTGACCTTTTCTGTCCCCTGGGGCACTTCCATGGGTGTCAACTGCGAGGGAGTGTGGTCAGAGGGGACAGAGATGACTTCCAGAGATAGAGGTGAGCACAGGAGTAAAGATATGAGGAAGAAATGAGGTGAAACACGAAGGAAGGAAGTGTCCGCCTCGTTCAATTCAAAACATTATTATTATTATTATTTTCATTATTTTGTGTAATTAAATTTGTGATATGAGATTGTTTTCAGTGTTTATTTGCTGCTGACACTGTGTACTTATCTTGCCTTCATGTTGGATTGTTTTAAAATATTATAAGTTCTTTCTACGCAATTTGGAGGACGGAAAATAATGTGTATGACTGTGGGCCATATTCAAGAACATTTGTGGGGCATACGATGGCGTGGTACCGGTACGATGGCTCCATAGAAAAATAACAGCCGTCGTACAGTACCACACCATCGTATACACCACGGATGTTCTTGCATACGACCCAATGACTCGCCCCTAACACTTTATTTATTTGGTATGATTGTCTTTGATGTTGTATTTTCCCATAACTTCCTGGCAGTTATATTATTATTTGTAAGGTTTGGAAGTGAAAGCAGTTTTCTTTTTAATTGGGAAATTAATTGATTTTTGTATAAGTAAAGTAGGTACTAGTTAATAGGTAGGGTATCTTAATTGACCCTGTGATGTAGTCAGGAGGAGGTAAATGAGTCTTTCAAATATTACCACGAAACACCACCTATATGGAAGGAATCAGAAGCCTCCACTAATTATTATATGCAATCACAGGGTTCTTAAATTCAGAGTTTAGGGTAATTATATTTGCAGTTATACTGGTAGTACTTTCATTAAACAGTAAGGTGTCTTGGTGGCTTTGCAGGATATTAGATTATCATGCTGAACACAAGAATTTTAAATTTTAACCAAGTTATTGTGGTTTAATGCATCCACAAAATTTACATTGGTAAAGTTTAAGTTGAGCCACGGAAATAGTAAACACAATTTTATTTCAACTTTTTTTTATAATAGTTAAGATAAACCACAGAAAATGAAGGTACTGCACTTACCAATTTCCTTCATATTTTAGCTGGTGGTTATTTTTGCTTTATGAAATAATTTCCCAGTGTGACAGTGCATATTTGTGTAACTTTGCTATCGGACAATGCACAACTCATAATTAACCAATTCCAGCCATTACAATATAACCAGGCTGTTAAAAAAATATGATTCATGTTACATTATGGATTTTACACAATCGTATCAGAGCTGAAAATTTTCATCAGTGATTAGTGCTTCAAGGCAGGACCCAATGTCTCTGCTGTTACAAGCACCAAACAGTATAGACTCAAGTAGACTCACCTCAAGAGATTTGTAAAAATATGCTCCTAGACTGGTTTGAGACATGAGCAACCTTCTAGACTTGATTGAAGGGTCTGATATATACAATAGGCCCACACCATATATAGTCGTCAGTGTATGTGCATTATATAAGAGTAGCTTAGAGGGAGAATGTGTTAATTTCATACTTCAGGTCTGAAATTGTGATGTAAAGTATAAATTTTTATCGGAAGAAGAATATTGTTTTTTAACATTTTCTCCATATTCTACCTGTCATATTCATAGTTTGCTTCTGGAAAGCACTGGGGTATAGCCAGAAGTTTGTCTCGGGGCATCTGAAAATACTGTTAGGTTACAGTAGGTAGGGTGCCTCCTCAATGAGAGAGGTAAGTAGAGATTGTCAGGGTTGAGTACCAGCTTTGCCTAATAAGGCTTTATGTTACTTCTAGAATGAGTTATGCTGAGGGATATCCAGTTTGATGAGGCAAAAAATGACAGGCCTGATAATTATACAGTATCTCTGTCCAAAAGGAGGGACCCTTCCAGTCCAAACTTCATAGAAAAAAAGTCTTTATGATAAGTTACATTGCTTTGAGTTTGTTAAGGAAATTACATACAGAATCTTGTTAGTTACTGTATCGTTTAAGGGTTCATTATTGGTAATACGAAAATGAATGAAAATATTCCGCTGAAAAAACTAAATCAGAGTAATGATATGAAGAGAAAGTGCCCAGTGACAAACAGTTATATTTGGATGTAGAATAAATTTCTTTTTAAAATGAAAGGGTCAATAACCATTCCCATTTAAAGTCATTTATCTTCTTTAGACAGGTGTTGTGCCTGGCTATTTCTTTATCTATATTTTATTGTATATACTAGTACAGTAGGTAATTTTACTATACATGAGAGAAATTGAAATGAAGAGGGTAATGAGGATTTTCCCAGCTTAACATAATTGTTAGTTGTTAGTACAGGTATAGTACAGTAATAAATGCCATCTTGAATAGGAATTAGGACTAAACAAACACACTTGACTAGAATGTTACAAAAGGTGAGTGTCAGTTTGTAGGTAAGGGTAAGCATAGGAGAACTAAGGAATTGGGAGAAGTACTGGTATAGAAACAGCAGAGATGGGAAGGAATAACTGTTCCTGTGAGGGGTATGTATGAGGATAAGGAGAGAAGTCCAGAAGAGAAGAATGGAAGGAGGATATCACAATAAGAAGAATGAGAAGTATTAGAGGGTGTCAGTGTATGGAGAATAGTGACAGGAAACTAGAGAGGTTGAGAAGAGAGAGAGAGGGGGTAGGAACAGGTTTGTATGGTAAGGCCACCTTGCAACCTAACCCCAGTGTGGCTTGAGCCCTGATTGTCTCTGCTGTGTTGTACCCTCCTCTTTCGCTCTTCTTACCTTCTTTTCGAACGGCGTGTGAGCTGCTGGAAGTGCCATGTTGTAAGATGGTGTGATTTATTTATTTATTTGAATTGAAAGTACAGCTGTATACCCTAACCAGAAATCTATATATAAAAACACTTACAGTGTAGTGAAGCATTCTGTTATGATTTACTTACAGTAGAGGGATAACTTCATATGCTGCTTCCCAGGCTAGAGTAACATTTTTACTCATTACAAGAGATTGGTATTTTTGTTTGGTATACTGTATTTACTATTTTCACCTTCCAAACTGTAAATACAATACGAGATAATGGCTAGTTCATTTATCTTTGTCTCTAATGGATGACATCATGAGTAAGTGTTTGTTCTATAGTTCTTTTGAATTGGGTGTGTAATATATCCTGTCAGGTCAGAGCTGTATGCTATGATAATTCTGTGAAATTGATAAGTTGTATATCCTGTTTGTTTTTGTTTGTTTGATTGTTCTTTTTTTCCTAAGCTGTTGTACTTACAGTAAATCTTATCTTTTGAAATGCTTGCTTTGCATCCTTTAATTTAAATCTTTCATTTGCATTTGTTAATGTAAAAGAGCATGACATAGTGATCATTTGTAGAAATACAGAAACAAAAATGTGAATTAGCATCTACTGTACATTGAAATCAGTGGTAGTGCCATATTGAATGATGATTTAATCAGTCTGAGTTTGTATAATTTTGTCACACAAAAACATTTCATATTTAACTGCTATTTCCTATTGGAATGTCTCCACCCTGATGTCACAATGTAGCCCCAGTTCATGTCATTGTGATTCCAGTATTCTGTAGGAAACTGACTACATCAACCTGTTACTCCCAGGGATCATTTATATATGATATACAGTGTATAAAAGATGCTGTGTGGAGTGAATCATTGGTAAGAGAGGAGGGGTGAGGAAAGAGTGTGGTAGAGAGAGTATTTATGGTGACCCAGGACTGGTGTAGTACATAGTGCTGTCCAGGTACACATTGCCACATTCATGTAGCACCACTTTCACCCACAGTGCCACCTTTGCCATTCATGTAATACCACTTTCATAGAGGTCCACTGTCATGTAACCCTACTTTAACACAGTTCCACTCTCATGTAGCATCACCCTAATGCTTCACACATTTACCTAGGAGTCTGTATCTAACATCACTTGCATATTGGTGCTTAACTCACCTAACAGTGCAAAATTACATTGTGCCAACTTTACAATGACACCCCCTCATTACACTGGACTGCAGTGTATTGTACAGTCAGAATAAAAGTCATATTTGCTTCCATCTTTGGTATGCTTCATTGCTTGGCTTGTGGTGGATTATTCATTTGCTGTTCCAATTCATCCAACCATAGCTCTCAGAAAAATTCTAGAGAAGCTAGTTCTTGATAGTTTGTATGGGTGATGTAAAGCAGACAGTTACTATATAATAAGCCCAGCATGATTTTGAAACTCTTGGAACATTCTCATTTCTTCACATGTGAAGATATCTAACTTGCACCTTGTCTGTAGTCCTTACCTTGTGCAATATATAAAAAAATCCATTATATTGACATCTGGTGGCAAGTAAGGAGGGAGTGTTGGAACAGGGAGAATTGGAGACACTTCTGCCGTGGCCACCCCCTTGGGGGGAGTTCCCGGAGGGAACGAGGCGTCAGAGCTATAGATAGATAGATAGATAAAATGTCTAAATGTACTGTACTTGTATGGTGTTTGGAAGTGGTGCCTTAATAGTTTTTACAGGAATATGAATGATTTTATCATTGTTATTATTCTATTTCTTGGTTGATTTTTTTTTCCATTGTTCACTTTACAGGGCAGGACTCTAAGCATTTTGTTGACTTTATTTCCGAAATGAGACATTGTACAGGCCTAGTTCTCAGACAACAAAGGCTTTCCTATGCCATATACAATAATCACCTTGTATTAGTGCATGTGTGATATGTTGGTTGTTGTTGTTACTGTATTGTAGTTCCCCAGATATCTCAATGATGAGCCATTGTTTATTGGTTAAATAATGTTGCATAATACCTCTGAAATGTTGAAGTCTTTGGGTGAAGTGTTATCAAAAATATGAAATGTAGTCTGGAGGGTGATTGACATAATTATGAGCTAGGATGTCAGAATTATGAACTTCACTTGATTAGGTTTGTGGTCACGGTGATGAAGCTAACACACATGAACTCTATATTTAAGCTCATTAGGTAAGGCTTAGATAGCATGTAATCCACCAGTGACTTGGCAGTTGTGGTAATGGGCTGGCCAAGTCACTTACCTTTGCTCTGCCATCACAACCTTCCTTCAACCAGGGAAGGTGTTTGATAGTTGGTGTACAACCCTGAGACTGATTATTGCTGCCCTGTAACAATGTTCTGCTGTAGTGTAGGAGACTGCAGCCCACCACTGGAATTGTAAGCCTCAATATTTAACTGAAGTTATGAAGTGGTGAATTTTACGATGTGTATGGGACAAGTATTTTATTATTGTGTATTGATGTGGTGTCTGTTTCTCATTGTGATGAGGAATTGCATCTTATAGATGCAAAGTTTTGTGTTATATAGCTGCACTTTTATTGAATTATTAACATCTATACCTATTAGTAAGTGGATGGCTTCTTAACTTAATTTGGTGTAGGCCATACTAAACTGTAGTACAGTGAATTCTGAGATGGATATACAGTCTACAGAATATTCCAGGAAGAAAAGTTAAACACTCAATTACAATGAGTTATTCCTTGGATTGTTTCAGAATGATAGTGTTCAGTGAAGGTGTGTCAGATTTGCAACAGTTGTTGTGTTATGTTTGTCAGAAAAATTTGTGTCTTGTCAGTCATAATTTAAAAGTGAATTAGTGTGCTGTAGAAACAATTCCATCCTCTTGTATCTTGATTCATTTTGTGTACATAGTGAGGTTAGTCTAGAGGTAAGTCCAAGCAAAAATATGCTAGGTGTACAGGTATTAAAATTTTTCCTCTCTGGCAGGTTTGGTGTAGAGCAGCCTACCTCATGCTGCCTCCACCACAGCTACTTCGGTCTGGTCACCACCATGGAAGACTTCTCCACACTTCACCTCACTTCGCCCCCCTCCAGTCTCACGTTAGTCACTTAGAGTATCCTTGTTTTGAAAGTCCCACGTAGAGTTACAGTCCATAATTTCTAACCCATCCATTTACATGTACCGGTAACAGTACCACAAGCCATCATACTAAGGATCATGATTAAGTATTGGGTGACAATGACAGTTACAATAGCTCCATGTAATGTCTATGAAGCCCTCTAGCAGTCATTGTTATTGCATAGCTCATGGGTTGTATTATCTGTGGTCCTAAAAGAATGTATTGGTTGCGATTTCTTTGCCTCAACCTTCCTCAATGGGGTAGAGATGTGGATGGTGACTGTATAGCTGCCCAATAATCCAACCATGAAGGTCAGCATACTGAAATAATTTTCTTCAGTGTTATGAGAATCCTTAAAGTATCAATCCTTACTTACAGAGGAAGGAAATAGGGAACTAGGGTGAAATGTGACTTGGTGCTTTGTATCCATTTTAAAGAATTAATGGTATGGACTCCTGGTTGAAAGGGCGAGGGACATTGTTGTGAGTGTGATAGTGATAGTGTGGCTGGTCTGGAAAGCTGCAATAGTAACAGATGCAGTTCTGGATTCACATATTACCATACAACAATACTGTGCAGGTGCCACATCTACAAATCATCGACTGGAAAAAAGTACAAAGCATAGTAATAAATGGCTGGTATTTATTGAATGAGTGTGCCTGAATCGATATGTTTGCCAGTAGATTTTTAAGGAGTACCAACATGGGTTTAATTTAAAGGACTTGAGTGACATGCTGTGACAGTCCACTGGTATCACACACAAAGATAACAAGATAAGTCTGTTGCTGTCTTAATCCAGTTGGGGGTCCTGCCATTGTGAAGTGTAGGGCCATCATCGCACCTGGAGGGCTTCCAACTCGCACATTCCCAACCCCACTGCCTCAGATACTTGCATTTTTTTTTTTTTTTTTTTTTTTTTTTTTTTCATGTTCTTTTATTTTATGTACTGTGGAGATTGTTTCTCTCTTTCCTTTTTTATTGTCCCATTGTGTTTTTGTAGTAAGAATGGTAATGTGGTGATGTATTAGTTGTGGTGTGATGCTGATAACCTAAAAAAACATGCATGGTCCTTCTCAACCCCCAGTCTAGATAATTATTCATTCTGACATAGCTTGCCTAGATTGATGTTTGGGCACTGGAATGGTCAGTGTGGTATGTTGGAGAGAGTAATAGGCCTAGATGATATAGACAGTGGTATTGATGGATACATTGATGCTTGCTTACCATCAAACTCTTCAAAA
This sequence comes from Petrolisthes cinctipes, assembly GCA_033782935.1. Lineage (NCBI taxonomy): Eukaryota > Metazoa > Arthropoda > Malacostraca > Decapoda > Porcellanidae > Petrolisthes > Petrolisthes cinctipes. The sequence continues at coordinate 34,979 of JAWQEG010005756.1, read as the reverse complement.
CCAAGTAAGGATTTCATAGGATTTCATAGTTTGTATCAAAGGGTTGTTCCAGTTTTGAAGAAGAAATATGTTGGTACATTATTGTGCTATTAATTGGTGTTCTTTCTGAAAATGATATATCTATGTGGTACTGCACCCTCATAAAGTATTTTTTTTTTTTTTTTTTTTTTTTTTTTTTTGTTACTGTAGGCTGTTGGTAGCCTGTGACTCTTGCAAGAGATCATTGAGTGAAGCTGCGAGTCATTGAGTGCTTCACATATGTCACACTAGTTGAACATATTGGTGTACGTACAACACTACTCCCCTGTCATAACTGCCTTAACCAGCACCATTAAAATAAATTGACATACAACACCAAAAGCCATCCATCCTCAGAGTTCCTTTGGTGGAGTTTAGGTGTAGAATTATTTGTGAAGTAAGAGTTAGGTGGAGTGGATAATTACATTGTGGACAGATTGAGTGGATGTTATGTGGCTTCATCATACTATTATATACTGAATGGGTGATACTGTAGCCAGAAGCTTGACAGTTTCCCTCCTGACATAGTGACTCAGGGTGTATATGCCCTACTCTTTCTCAAGTACTGTACAAAGAAATACAATAGGAAATATATGTTAATATATTTTAATCCATATGAGCACAAGGGATATGAGAGAAATTTTGGATGAAGCTTAATGATATTTTATGAATTTTTCAAAAGGATGCACAACTTTTTGCAGTTTTCTTAATGCAATCTTCCACTTAGATATGCCATATTAGTTGAATGATCCTCTTGTTAAATTCAGTCCGAAGAACTAGTGGTACAGTAATACTGCAGTACAGGAAAGCAGTACAGTACTACACGTTAGCTGAGCAATCACCTGAAAAACTCTTTCCTTTTGCCATATTTTTGTGAAAGGAGTTCAGTGGCATTACCACACGTATTCTAATACTGTACAGGGTATTCTTCCTAATTAATGGCAATACAGTACCACAGTGTAATATTTATTGTTTTTTAATTAATACAGTATATATATAAAGTAGTTACCAGTGGTTTACCAGTTCACCAGTCGTACCGACAGTGATCAAACCCATGACTTGTCAGGACAGAACTGTTAGCATAATCATTCATTATTCTAAACTGGACAAATACAGGGTGTACACTTTTTATTAACTTCTTTCCAGTACATTTGTTTATTTATTTTTGTGTTGTTGACATCTTCAGAAGTGGAGTACCAGTTTTAGTCAGGATGAAGTGAATATTTTTATTATTGGTAAGGCAATGTTTCGAGCTGAAGAAGAGTGTCAATGTATGTTATGGCCGTGTCGGCTTGATGGAAATGAAAATGGGGAAAATGGAGTCGCAAGTGATTTTGTCGTAATAGAGTGTAGTGAAAGATCAGGAATAAGTTATTACTATTGGAGAAAGCGTCCCCCAACTATTCTTCCACTTTCGCCGAGCAGAATGGGGTCAGTATTCATGTCTGTACTGCACTTTGCCTTTGTCGTTATGAGAAACTAATTGCCAGGAGTGATGCTCTTCAGTTTCCTGGCTGCTTATTTTTCTGGCATAATTTCAGTCCTCCTGTAACATGTATACTAAATTTGTTCAGCTGTTCTGTCACCTGTCAACTATAGTTATGAAAGGAGGTTTCTTTACGTAGCAAATGACTTATGAAGGTGCTTTTGAGTGCTGTGTGGGCTTGGTGATAATTCTTATTGAATTAATATACTAAGGGCTGTATCACTCACCTTTGCTACTCTAAATTGACCACTGTATGGGTGTACCAATCTCTCCAGACCTATCCTCATCCTGTACACCAATGAAAAAGAGTAGGGGCAATTCGTTTTTAAGAATCATGCAGTGTATTTTCTCACTTAATAATATCTTTGTGGTGTAGCATCTAACACACCTTATTTTTTTTTCCCTAACCAACTGTGCAACACATCACACTTACTGTAGATTTATTTTCAAGTAAGAGAGCATCATTTGAGGAGGAGACTGTATTGATGGTGTTGTATTACTCATTATGTCAGATTATGTTACTCAGTAGTTTGAATTCATTATCATGTACTTATTAATACATTTTAGCCATTTACCTTCTGTGGGATGAGTTCCCAACAGTATTAGAGTGATTGAATTGCAAGATTAGCTAGTGTGAATTTCTATAGAAGACAGGAGAGGGCAAAAAGAGTCCTACAGAGAAATTATTATATGTTGGTAATGATGTGCATTTTGTTTTGTTATCAATTTTTAAGTTCAGTGTTAGGCAGTGCTGTGCTGTGCTCTGGTAGTATTATGGTGTGTAGTACATTATTGTGTTAAAGTGTGTAGAACTGTGCTATGTTATATTGAAGTGTGTTGTGCAGTACTGTACTAATTGTATTAATGGTGTATGATATTGGTCATGCTTTAGGTTGGTACTGTGCTATGTTATACAGTATTGTGATAATCAGTGCTGTACTATGGTATGCTATGGGTGTGTTTAGAGCCTGAGTGTTGCCCCCCTCAGGGATGGTCTGCTGGTGCCCCGAGTCTCAACGCCACCAGTACCCCGGCCCCGCAAGACCCCTTCCTCTCCCCTGGCCCTCACCTCTACCCCCAAGACTTCCTCCACCCCCCGGCACCCCACTGCCCCTATCCCAGTCTCAGTACGGCACCTGCCTTCTGCACCCCACGCCTCCAATGGCTACGAGCGCCACCACAAGTGAGTGTCTAGGCCAGTTGTACCTCTCCTTACTCACATCCTGATCCCTAAATATCCTTGTCTCTTATCTTGGCCCCTAGCCTTCCCTACCTAGAGAGATGTAGGCATTATGTACAGTACTTGAAGGGTTTAGTTGCCCCTTCTTTCCAAAGTCAACAAATTTCTGTTCTTATATTTTCCATCTGTCCTTGTTATCCTTCAAAGCTTGCTATTGCTCCTTTCAATCTCTTTCTCTGGAGGCATGTAACCCTAGCCATGGTGCTGTCATCATTCTTCATGTATTCATAGTGTTGATTTCTTACTTCCTCTTGTTAGCACCCCTTCATGGGAGGCTGCTGACCTACCACAAAGGACCAACATCCCTCTCCAACTCAGGGAAACTTTTTTTATGGGACCAAAGTACAGTATACATTCCACAGAGAGAAATTTGTAAAGTATTGTGTAATCTTGAATAGAGATGTATCTGTTATAGGTGAGTGTTTACATGAATGTGTGTTCTGTTGCTGGAGCTAACCAAATGTAGGAGAAAGAAATATAACCAGCAATCAGAGTCTGAGAAAATATTATATGCAGATACATGTACTGTTGTTCCTTGAATTTCCCACCATCATTAGTGTAATCAAGTAGTCAATCATTTCTTACCTTTAACCTTGTCTTTATCCTGGTGCTTTACCTTACCTTGCCTTATACTATGGCCATTTACCTATCTTTCACACAGACCTTTACCTTACCTCATACCCTGTGAATGTAACCCTCTGTAACACTGGTGATGAATGAATGTAGTTGATATTCTTATGTCTTAAATAGTCACCCCTTTCTTCTCACAGTTCCTTTTGTGCTCGTCTGCATTTTTTTTATACGTTAACGCAATTCTCTTGTCAGCAGTAAGGGCAACCGTAGTCAGTATGGGATGCAACGTTCCCCTTCCCTGGACTCTGCCACCCCACTCCCACTCTCACCCATCACACAGCACTGCACTAACCAGAGTGACAGGTCAGAGGCATGCAAGCATAATCAGCAAGTGAAAGTAGTAATTAGAGATGTGACTGATATGTATGGTAGCATGAAGGGAGAGAGAGAGAGAAAGAATAATTAGGCTACAGTGTACAGAGCCTGAGGCAGGTTGAAAAAACAGCATATGTATGAATGAAAACAATATAGTATTTTAACAGAGTGCAGTTAATTCACTGCTGAGCTATCATATTACAATAGGTAACAATGGTTCTTAGAATTATGTTTTTTTTTTTTTTTTCTAAAGTAATATAAAATGGTGGGTATTGTTTTTTAGAGCTTTAGGGTATTATTCTTGAAAATAAGATTCCTTGTCCAAAATGACAATATTAAGGATGAAATGTTGGGATGTGGATGCAGTGTTTTTCTCTATTATGGAAGCAAAGTGCATAGTAATGTTAAAAATATATCTTGAAGGAGAGAGAAGTAATAATTGCTTTTGTTATTTCAGTGAAAGTGAAGGGGAGAGCAGCCCTCCCTGTCACCGGCGTAGCATCCCTCGCCTTGCTTTTAGTCCCCACCCCCACCCTAGACCCCACCGCAAACCCCCCCATCAACATTCCCACAGCCTTCCTGCCACACCCAGGGTCAATGGAGGCTCCCATCATCACTCACAACACCAGTCTCCACACAATGGTAGCTGTATAACAGGTGCCTCTCCCTCCACCCTACCATGCTTACAAAACCCCCAGGATGCAGCATCACCTTCCACCAGTCATTACGTCACCTGTCCTGCGGGTGTCAGTCATCTAGAGAACTCTGTCTTCACCCCAGGGGAGTGCCAGGCTATAAGTGCCATAGACTACAGCAGCTTACCCCTACCAGATGAGAGCCAGGACCCAGGGTGTTGTACCTCACATATCAGCCGTCACTTGAGTGAGCCTTGCATCCCACAGGCCCGTCGTTGTTCCCCAGGCCGGGCCCCAAGGATGCGAAGTAACCGAGGGACTGGCCAGCGTTCCAGCAGGGAGAGTGTGGCCATGGACAATATCAGAGAGAGTGGTCACAGTGAAGGGGAAGGGGAGGGGCCAGGGATAGAGGAGGGGACAAGAGGTACCCTGGAGGTTCAGTGGAGGTTTATACAAACACTGGTGGCAGAGCTTAATGCTACAAAGACTGGCCATCGCAGGCTGATGGCTGAGTTTCACCAGGCCAGGATGGAAATTCAAATGCTGAGAGCAGCCCTGGATGCTTACTCTGATGCTGGTCTCTACCCTGGCTCAATCACAGGTGACAACACAATAAATCACAACTATAGATGAAATGTTTTATCACATTTAGAAACAAAACTCACTCAAATTGTAGTGTTGTTTTGATTCAAGCTGTGCTGTACTAATTCAGTTTAAAAAAAAAAAATTATTTAACCAGTTTGGTAATAAGTGGTAATAAGTGGATAGGGGCATAAGATTATGAAAATGATTGATCTGTTGCCCCACAGAGATGGTTAACCAGATCCATGCGGCCCAGAAGGTGAGAGATGAGGCAATGATGGCCAGGATCAAGTTAGCCAATGAGGAGCGTGATGCAGCCCTCACACACAGTCGGACCATGATGGACAAGCTCAATCTTTCCCCTCATAGCCATGAATCTCAACACTTCACCACCCCTTCTACAGCTTCTTTAGAGTTCACCTCTGCTGCTGAACTGGTATGATTGTATCATTTTGATAAATAATATATTGAAGTCCAGGGATTTTTATTTTGAAATGTAAGCAGCATTTTAATAGTACTTACGAGATATTTTAATTGTACATTAAATTTTTATCATATGCATACATGCTGTGACTTTGTCAGTAATCCATGTATAGTAAAGCATATTGGGAACTATGAGTAACTGTGGGATGTCCTGTGTAAAGAATATGTGTGACCTATTCCAAGACTGTCATACATTTTTTCCTTACTCAGATATTCATTTCCTTTAATAGTTGTACAGTACACTTCTATAGTTAAATCTTCCCTATTCCTTCAGGAGCAACAGCAACAACAGCAGCAGCAACAACAACAACAGTCTAGTGGTTCCAGCAGCACCACCTCACCACACCGCCACCACCGTTACCAACGTCACACCATCGAAGCTGCTTCACCACCCACCAACCATTCCACCAACACACACCAGGTATTGCTTTCCATTACTACCTTGCACTTCTCTTGGCTTTCTCACATGTTTTATTAATCACACAACACCGCTTTAGGCACTTCACTGGTGGCTGTCTGGTTTCTGCAGTAAATGTTCTGCAAAGTCTATGGGTGTTGGTTGATTGCAAGTTTGTTTGTGAGTGTAAGTAATAATGTTTTGATATACATTCATTTTGACTTGTATTTTTTATTGTAATCTTTTTCCTCTCCACCTTGGTGCTATAACATTATTTTTTATTTTGTGACACCAGTATATTTACATTGCTGTACAATGTTTACATTGAATACTTTACACATGAGCACTTTTTCTACTTTTCAAGATGTGGAATTTGGTTTACTATATGGTATGGGTACAGTATAAAGCAAAAACTGGAGTTTAATTCTAATAAAGTATTGTTATTGTGAACAACACAACTCCAACATGCAAATTACACACCAATCTCGGTGTCAATGAAACTTAAAAATTGGTAAATGGGAAACAATTATATTATGAGAGAAAGTATATCATTTTCATACCCATGCAGAACACCAAAAGCCAACGTCCATACACACAAAATCATATACACTGACCCACATGCATATGACATATTAAGTTACAGCTTTGAATTTCTGACTGGTCAGTTGTATGTGCCAAGCATTCACCCCCCTTTTTTTGATTTAGAAATGATGGTAGAGTACCTTAATTTTTATATTTTCTGGTTGTCATCAGATAATCATATGTCCCATGAATACACAGAATTTCTTAATTTTGGTAAAATTTGTGCAGCATATAGCAGTAGAGTTATTTTATTCTTTGGTACAAGGAGGTTCCTATTTCTGATCTAAATAGTCCGGAATTAATCGGACATAATATTGAATGCATTGTATTTAGTACTGGGGTAAAATTTAAATGCCCTCTACTGTGGTTTGTAATGAACATTGTTGAACCTGTACATCAAACAATATGTTGCATAGTATGAGTTTATTGTCTTGGGTTATTTTATTTTCTACGTACTTATGAGTTGCAAGATCATGATATGTTTTCTGTCACCATACAAGTATATAGATATATATATTTTTTATCAGATGGAGTGTGCTTTTATATTTTGGAAGTGATAAGCAAGCCTTTGAAAGTTTGGAAGTCTTAATGTGTTATGTGTTCTTTCATCAGGACACCTTCAAGCACCAGGAAGCAAATAATGATAGGACTGTAACATATTGTAAACATATACACGGCTGCTGTGCTGGGACATAAATATATACAGCTTGTGTTGTCCCTTAGAGATTATTACCTCTCTTTTGCTTCTGCTTGCTCCAAGGGCTGCCTCCTCTCCTCTCCTTGCTTATATGATAATAAATACTAAAGGATTGGTGTCCTTTTATATTCTCTTCTTATATATTACTGAATAATCATCTAAAAGACTAAGGTATCTTCTCTTGTTTGCACTTAAGGGGGGATTTCCATTTCTGTTCTCTCCTTGTCTTATGTTTTGGGATGGTGCATTCTTTCCTCCTCTTGATTCTACTGTGGGAATGGCCTTTCATGTCATGCTTTCTTCTTGATACTAAAGTTCTCCTGTCCATTGGGATCATAGAGTGCCTGTGGCAATGCAGTGGGACAGAATATAATATTAATACTGTATGAATGCTTTGCACTTTGCTCTAATTAATTCAGTAGAATAAAGAAGTGAATTATAATAGTTCCCTGATATTGAGTAATATTATTTGCACTCATTAAATGTTGATAGGCAGTATTTTTGCTGGGTCTGGAATTCAGTCGTATTAACAATAAATTCTCCAAACAGCACTCATAACTGGAGACCTTATGTTATTAGAGCCCACATTTAATGATGCAAGAAAAAACCTTCGCTACTGAAGTGTATGGTATTATAATTAATGTTTAGACACTATTATATGAAGGAGCTTTTATTGATGAAGTTTTATGACTGATACAGAAGATACAATATAAAGTATGGCATAAGACATTAGCTGTTGTCTGTGGGTTAATGAAGGAGTATTTGACCTTTTTCATTTCTTAGGTGAGGACATTAAGTGTGGTTCTTGCCCTTTATCCTTATCTTATGCAAAGTAGAAAATTTGAATTTTTCTTTTTTTGTATTTATAAATGTCCTCCAATTCTCAAAATGTGAAATTTATACATTGTATGATGATAAAATTAAGTCAATGTATAGATGGATTAACAATGAGTATTCCTACCAGTATCAAGTATTATGGCAAATTTAATTCAGGGCTGCAGCAGAGATGTTATTGAATTTTTTGGACACGAACATTTATATTATTTGGTTAATATATGTATTTATTTACCTAGTTTATCGTCAAGGCAAGGTTATTTACTTCATTTTATTAATAGGCCTTTATTGGTTCAGATCATTTCATCAGCCTTCGTAAATCTTTGTAGCCAGTAACAGCCATGTTTATTTACAGTGTGTGGGAAGAGTGGGGAAATCAGTGTAAGGTTGTGTCTTCAACTTGAGGGATGGATGTATTAGACCTTTTGTCCATATTTGTATATACTGTAGAAAAGGCTCAGCTGACACCTGGCACTAGATGATTGTATTCATTATTGAGAATGTTTTGTCCCTCCCTTCTGTCCTTTTCTTAACCTGTCTTGGTTTTCATGTTCTGCTTTCCTTCCTTTTCATTTAAACTTTTCTCTTCTAAGCCTTTTGCTCTTACATTTCTTTCACTATGGAACACTGCTGTTGCTTGCCTGAAGAAAAATCCATTGGAAATATAAGGTGTAGAGAGAAACTTTCATGCTTGACTCTTGGAAGTACTTTTGGTGTGTGGCATAACAATATATGATTTGTTTTTCTTGTGTCCCTCCTCCTCTTCTTACTCATATTGTTGCTACTCTCTTTTCTAAGACACAATTTTTTCCCCATTCCTCTCCCACTCTTCTTATCTCTATGATGGTTTCTTTCTCTGTTCCCCCCCTCCTCTGCTCTCTGATTCTGTCTTTCTCCTTCTTCTGTCTTTTCTTTCTTCTCTTGGTATTTTTTTCCTACCTCCACCTGTATGGCAATCAAACTGACACCAGATGCACATATCTTTCCCTGCCAGTGACATCTTATATCCTGGACATTTGGTTCTTCTGAGTCTCCGATAGTCTGGGTATGCCTGCCAGCATGTGATTGCAGCTGCCACCATGCATGTCCTATCTCATCCCTGACCTGGTTGCTTGCTGTGTTCCTTGCATGGCCAATGCTCCATGTGCCTTCTGCTCAGGATAGTTTATTTTATTTTGCCACTCCTCTTGGTAGTTTTCTAACTTGCAAATATATAATTTTATATTCATTATGGCATGTGTATTTTTTGTGTCATTGCATGTTAACTGTCTAAATCTTGCTATGGGGACATGGTAGAAGCCTGTGATATACCTTGTTGATACTTGAGCAGTGAAGGAGGAGGAGGTAGGGAGGAGTGGCCAGGGTTACTAAGGGTGTGGTGGGCAGGGGCGTGCTGAAGCAACAACCCTGGTCCAGCTGACGGCCCTGGAGGAAGAAGTACGGACACTTCGCCTGGCAGCCACTGCTGCAGCTGCCACTACTGCTTCAACTACACCCACCAATACAGCCACTACTACCACCACTACAACTGGCAGCCACCATGTCCAGCAGGAGGGAGGAGGGGGCCAAGGAGGAAATTCTTATCAAGGTGAATGAATATCCACAAGCTTAAGCTGCAGGTCATAGACATAGCCTGTCTTTTATGTTAACTAATGTATCCTTAGCATGTAGAGGTATTATTAATTACCACTGTATACATACTTATGCATATCCTAGCAGGGGAAAAATGACAGGATGGTACTAGTATTTTGCAAAATATTGATGATGGCAAGTTTCTAGATATTATGATGCTATTAGATTACATATAGTTATACAGTAGTAGAATAACTCACCTCTCTCTCTAAAAAGCCTTTATAAAGCCTATGGTATTTTCTTCTTTCTCCAGAGAAGCAAAACCTGTGCTGTGAGAGAATAATTGAGTGTTCTGCAATCATATTAAAATTAGTGTAATTATTCTGTCTTAAAATTTCTTAGTGACATGTGATATATATATATATACATAATCTTTTTAATGCACACTACCGTCTCTTTTCTCTTGTGACAAGTAGTAACATTGATTCCTCAGCAGGTGTGGGGCGTTCGTGTACGCAGTGTGTTGAGTGTGGGTATGGGAAGCAGGGTGGGGAGGGAGCAGTAAAGGGGCAGCTGGAGGAGCAGTGTGCCCGCCTAGAGTGCTTGGCTGCTGCCTTGCGCCAAAAGATGACTGGCTTCAGTATGGGTCAGCCTGGCAGTAAAGTCACTCTGGTGGACCTGGCCCTCCACCACCCTCCCTCTCTTACTGGTGATACAACCTCTGCTCACCATCACCACCATCACCACCACCACCACAACAATAACAACAGTAACACCAACCACAACCACCGAGGAGCATCAACATCTTCCGAGGGTGATCCCAGGGACAGCTTGTCTTCTCTTGAGTCGGTGGAAACCGCTTCAGCCTCATCCTGGCGGCGAGGGGAAGTGTCTGCTCCTCCAACGTGTAATCAGTCGCTCTCATCCTCCAACCCTCCTCCTGCTCTTCATTCCAGTTGCCTGTTCCACCATCAAGGCTTATCTCAGTCATCCCCACTTCATTCCATACAACAACCTAGTACCATCCCAGGCTCCTCCCCAGGCTCTTCTCCCCTCCACTACCAGACCAGCTCTACTCCATCATCATCTCCTCATCACTACCACAACAATAAGGGTAATGATAAGGATCAAAGAAATATTCCTGGTGTCACCATTGTTGGTCCTATTACTGAACTCTGATTACTTACTTATATAAATAATGCCCAATCTGAACTGGCTGCAAACACTTCATGCCTCTAATAGCATGTACATTTGTAGTTGTAAAGTATTATATGAGCAAATGCACAAGAAGTGAATTTACAATAATATGGTGGAAAAAGTAATTTGTTAAGTATGAAAAATGCTTCTGTCACTGATATATATTGAAGATTCGAGTGAGGGATGTGCAATTATTCAATTGATTCCATATTTCTGTGTACAGTTATGATTTTTATCTTCAACTTGGGCCTGCTAAGAGAGGCTGGCCAGGATCCATCTCTTTTTTGTCGTCTTGTCCGTCCCATCTACACTTGTGATAGAATTGCCTTGCCGTCCCGGTCAGTCCTGAGTTTCCTACAGCGGTGCTTCTTGCTTACTGACCTCACATAGAGGGCGGTCACATCAAATCAACCAGTTGTTCATTTTTCTTGTGAGATGCAAAAACAGCAAATTAGATGAGTGTTACTACTACCTTAAACCATCAGTACTGTACTAGATAATTTACAGAAGCTAAAACAAGTATCTGTGTAGGGGGTGTCAATGATTTTGAAAATGAACAACACTACTATAATTATTATGAGGATAATGTTCAGGTATTTTGTCCATCGACTGATATGGTATGACACAGAGTGCTCATACTTTAGGACATAGAAGGGTAAAATGCAGTAATTTTAGTAGAATTAAGTGCATTTTTGAGTTTACAGATCTGTTTCCCATTGTAATTCCTTCTTATTGTACTCTTCACATGTATTTCAGTTTGATTTTTCCTCCCGTTGACAATAAGCTAACCTAGGAATGCGATCAGAGGAATAATTTAGCAAACTCAAATTGTTTTTCATTCAGTGAACAATGTTATTCGTTTATAAACATCTTTAGGCTGAAATGATTTGGTATTAGGAAGATCTGTATTAGGTTAAATATATTTCTTATTAGATTGTCTAAATATTTGCACCAAGTATAATACGCTGGATTTCTGTGGTACATTTTCATAAGCTATAAATTATATTTTCTCCCTTTCTCTTCCTATCGCACTCTCTAGACAATATTGACTAGCATGATACACAGAGAAACACTGTATATTTTAAGTCATGCCAGCAGTGACCAAAGAGCTAATGAACTCCACAGGTTATGAGAAATGTTCTTATAATGATTATAATAGTTTCCTTTTAGGTCAAGGAATCTACATAAGACATAAAGTATCATTTTGTTGAGCAGATTAACCTTTATGTTCATGGATAATACCATGCATAAAATTCCATATTATTGAAATAATCTTGAAACTTGACAAAAGAATGAGAGAATTAATTAGCTTATCTCCTTGAGCTTGGTTGAGACAATTGGGTATGAGGCTAGCCTCAGCTAAAACGCAGACTTATTCATGGAATAATTACCTGTGCTCAAACCTACTTGTCTTAGCTTCACTACACAATATATGGAACCCTCATTCAAAGGTGGCTGTTGCCCTCATGTACTCTCCTAAGGGTGTGAGGGAGTGAAATAACATGATGAAGGGATTAGCATTTAGAGTGCTGCTTGGCTGAGAAAAGTGCAGTGATTTATGTAAACTGTAATGTCATGATAGTAAAAAAAAAAAAATCATAAAAGATTACTGTAATTTTATAACTACCAGCTGACTGCTAGCTGGGTGAATGATCATTACAGCAATGTAGCTCCATTAGTCTCGAGTTCATCTTCCTATTTTTAATCTTATGATATTCTCCTGGTACAGTACTGTATAATTTATCATAAAGTTTAAATTGTGGTCCTTTTCCTTTTCAGCTGTAGCCCACAGTCTTACACAGAAATGTTATTGAGTGTATGCCTGTATCATAAGATCAGAGAAAAATTGAAATGAATGAATTTGGAAAAAAAGAAGAGATATTGAGGGGGGTGAGTCCTGGAGAATATGGAGAGGAAGAGAATGATAAATCATTATGAAAGACCTTTAAATGGTTCTCAGATTGAAACTTCAGGCCCAAACTCTTGAAACACTTTCTCACTCTGCCTCTCAGCAGTGCCTCCAGTTTAAGTTTATTTACTGAATGATTGAAGGCATTATTCTGCCAGGCTTGGTATTTTTTATGTATGAACTGACATATCATAATACTAGCTAAGAGCTGCATGGCTCAAGAGGGATAGCATCATTATACACAACACGATAGTACTAGTTTATCAAGGCTGTACTATCCTATAGAATTATCCTTTTGTTTCCTTACAGAAGCTTGCATTCTTCATGATAGTTTTGTGGTTCAGATTGTATCACTTCAAAAAAACATAGTACCTTGCTCACAACACCAATCACAAAAGTGCCATTAATTAAGGTTATTTAACTTAGCAGGGATAGAAGTTTAAAGTAATTGCAAAACTGAATTTCTTTACTGTATTTGTGTCTTATTTGTAATACTGTATCACACAAGGATGGCAGGAACACCTTTACTTGATTGCACTGAAAGTTTGTCACGCTAATCCCACCACTGCACTAGTAATCTCATCTGGACTTTATATGCTGAAAATATCAGGTTCAAATCATCTTCATTTCATTATTTTCATTATATCATTTTCATTGTGTATTCTAGAACCATTTTTGAGTTGTCTTAGTAGTCCCCTTCACATCCATGTTTATCCTATACTACTCTATGATATATATGAGACAGTGAGCACCAACGGTTGGATACAAACACTAATCAGGAACTGGTGTTGGTGTAGGCTTTTCATTATGAAAGGTTCATGTGTCCGTATTCTTCAACAAAGTACAGTTGTGGATCTGACGGGGCCTATACACATAATTGATATCACATCTGTGTGTGATGATATGAACCCCAGGCCATGAGTTTTTGAGCTACATAGTATTCACTGGGGAATAAAGAGTTAAAATGTAATTAACATACTGTATTGTCATAGTTTGAGAAATGTTGAATGGCCAACAAGAAAGTGAGGCCAGTTATATAGTACAGTGAAGTGAATCAAGCTCGGGGCTGCTCGGCCAGACAGCTTGAGGATCTTCAACAACAACAACAGGTACAGAAGTACAGTATATCTTGTGTCATAGTTTGTCAGATTGTAGCACTGACATGGTACTAGCATTTCTCGTAGGAATAAATGGTTCTTCTCTCTGAACTGATATGCACATTCATTACCAGTAGAGTTATGCTAATTATTATTTCTTCCACTCTGCCATATTTTGATTAAATTACACCAAGGAGTTGGGAACTTTGTGAAGACGAAGTACCACATTCAATTTCTAGCACAATAATCTCGTTGATAATTCAAGGCCTCTGAAGTACCTGTGGCATATCATCAACATGCAGTGACTGTATTTCTCCTGAATAACATTCTTTGATATTATTTACCATCCATGTGCACATATTATACTTATGACAATGCTTTGATGGCTTTGGAGGAATCAGAAAATACTAAAATATAACTTCATGTAAATTCTTTTGTTTGAGACATTTTTGTCAGCATATAATTTTTCACAATTGTGTTATCTAAATGTATTCATATGATGTTAATTTTTAGCCTCCTTAATGTTGAATGCTCACCTCCAGAGCACTGCAAAACCCTTTAAACACAGTATTTTTGGATGTCAGGGTAATCAAGAGAATAAATGTTCATTATGTGGAAGTGAAGTGAGGGCAAGTAAGATGGTGGATTTGTGACTGTTGAGAATGATCATTGTAGAGTTAAGTATATCAAGTACATTATATCATTCACTATAAATGTACAGTTGCCATCAGGTTTATTGTTTCCTCTTATGCTTCACTGGTTTATGTATATTTTTTTTCATGAAAATTTATCACTGGTTAACCTGAACCAGGGTAATACATACCGGTAACATGATGTGTGTCAGTGTGCTATGCTCTCAGGTTAATCATATCACATGACTTAATGTTGGAAGTGTGTGCTAGCTGCTGCTATCAAAAGGCTTGTATAGGCAAAAATTTTATTTTTGGGATGCTATGCATTTATTCCACCAGATAACCTTCATTAGCTTTAAATTTGTGACAGGTTAAAACACACTACCAATCATATGTTGTTTATATTTTTCTGTAAGGTACACCACATTGCATGTGTGGCTGATCAGTTAAGTGCAATTGATGGAAACAGGACACCTGGAGGTGACTGCAGTTGCCTGTAGTGCCAGCATTGCAGTATATAAAGTACCATACTAAGACTGGCAACTCCATGTTAGTATGTAATAATATGTATTATTTAATTTATTTTTTTGCTTCATGTCGGTGAGAACATTTCATAAAGGACACTTGATTTATCGCTATCTATTGACAACTTGACCCCTGAGTTCTAGAAAACATTTATTAAAAAATGCCAATATCCTGTAGATATTATTATGAAGCTGCTATATAATGCATTGTAAGCACTGCAGTGTGTAATACTTTCAAGTATATAGACATGTGTGTAATTATGTTGTAATCCATAAGAAAAGAAATTAAATATTTCATATTTTGTTAGTACTGTATACAGTATATTATTTCATACGGATCATTGAGAATTCTCATGTGTTCTTGTACAGTTACTCCCTTCTCATGGTGAAAGTGTACTACTAAAGTGAAGTTCTCATATAATACTGTGTGTGAGACTTGGGGCTGTACACAAGAAATTTTGTTGACTTTTCAATTCTGTACTGATGACCAGGATAATGGCTTTACTGTATAGATATTCTGTGGAGTAATCATTCTGGTCTGCATCATCACTCTCTTGCATATAGCCCCTAATAACAAGGATATATTAAAATATACTCAGTAATCTTATGATGGATTAACCAGTCTTTTTTTCTTTAATATAATGGGTCATGGACAGATTTGCAGGTATTGATTATATATTTGTACCTTGTTTGGAAAAATATACACCGCATCACGAAAATATGTGGGTAAATTATACCTGTATTGCTTCCTGAATAAAGTCACTAGATTCTGTGACATTACTTCCTAGTGTGATTATACATACATTTATATTGAGTGTATAATTATACACATTTATACAGCATATGTATGCTGATTTCCCTGTACTGGTATATACTGTAAGGGGTGTCAAGTTTTGAAGGAGTATAAGTGTTTGAAGGTTGTTTTATAAGATATGAATATTTCCTTATTTTATGATAGTATTTGCATTGGAGTATATCAGGGTTTCCAAACAAGGCTGCCAATTGTTGCATGTGTTGTGCAATTACTGTACTTTAAATCTGAGTATGAAAGTTTGCTCTATATGTCATCCCTCATATTATGAATACCATTATCTACCTTATACCTGGTGTATTACTCCTAAAAGTCCAGATACTTCTTGTATTTTACATTGTGCTGTATACAGTATGATACAGTATATGTTCAGTTGTTTATGTCACCTGCTATTATTTTTGGTATATGAAAAAGATAATGATGATGTGTTTAGTCAGTGATTATTTTTCTAAAACTCATTTGGTGTCACACTGCCATCTTGTTCTTGCTCATTCACAACATGCAATAATTGTGTGAAGTTTTTGAGGGGCCAAAGGGGTCAAGACTGCACCTTTTTACTGAACTGTTAATGTTTTACATATTTGGGGCTGACAGTCTTGCTGCAGTCACATCTCCCATCACTCGAATCAAATACGTGTACCTCATTATACAGAACAGTGGGCAGATCAAATAATGAGCATAATGTGAATAATGTGAATTATCATATAATCTTATCAGTGCTTGAAATCTGTATTGTGCTACTTAACTTGAACCAGAACTATCACTTGTGTGTGCCCATTATGGCAAGTGTAAATTGCAGTAGTACCTAACAAAAAGTGTTTTAGCTCGTGATTGCTTTACGTTCTCGTTAGTTAGTGTGACGTAGTACATGACATGTGGCAGCCATTTTGTTAACGTAGTAGTACTAGCCAGAGAATGACCATTCGAACAAGTGCATTACATGAGATCTGATTTGATTGTGCTTTCCTAAACATTAGAAAAAGACAAGTGGTTCAGTGTTATTTATCCTGGTGAATCTGAGCTGGATGCTGTGGTGCCCAGGTCTTATATACTGAACTCAAAAGAAAATCAGATACATAGAGGCTTCTCTTTTCATGGCTTTACCTTGTGTTTGAATTTCTTGAGTGTGATGAAGAAAAATGCATGTTAAGTTGGAGAGTTCTGTTCTGTACAGTGAAGAAAACTTGTGGAAATAAATAGATGAAAAATGAAGTTGAATAGTGAAACATGTGGCCTAAGGCAATAAGTAATGTATTAGTGCACTACAGTACCAAGAAGTTTTTAGAATCCTTGGTATGTGTTCAAGTCCACCAATTATATTTTCTAATTTTGTGGACTCTCAGAACACTTGGGAGATTCAATACATTCTACCGTAGGATTTTAAGAAACAAAAGTACAGCATAATACATTTGCATGATGAAAGCTGGAATTGTTCATAAGTGTAATCTGCAGGTGATGGGGTGATATTTATTATTTTATATTTTAGGTACAAGATGTTGAGTGCCATTTTTTAGTTTCTTTTTTGCCATTAATTTTGTCATAATTATTTTCAGCCCTCAATCCCAGAACCTGAACATCATCTCTTATCCAGCCTCATCCCTCACCTAACCAACCTTCACTCGCCCCTCATCCACCTCGACCCTCATATCTCACACATTTTTCACTTAGCTCACCCTCTACATTTGCTAATTTATAGTGTAAGTTTCCACTTTTTGTAGTACTGTACTTTCTTTGGAATGTGAAAATTAACTGTGATGGTTGTAAGGAAAAAAAAAAAAAAAAAAATTAGCCATCACAGTGTATTCTCGTTCTCCCCAAACCATCTGATATTGTAAATAACAGAATAATACACAATTCTCTGTAGACACAAGAAAAATAACTAATTTGGGATCAGCCCCCCCCACCACCAATCCTCTCCCTTAACACAATGCCAAAGCTCCAGTACTTGATGTAGCAAGCAGTGGGTCGCATGCAGACATAACCAGTCCCTGTCCACTCCACAATGATATTATATGGTCATGGTAAAAAAAGTCCTGTGTCACCTTCAAATGAAAAGGACTTGTAAAATTATGCAAAACTTTAGCTACAATTTTGGTTCATGAACTACATTTGCCAGATGCAGGACTTTTTACTGTGACTATGCATACATTTGAAAGTGTAATTTTTTGCCCACCCCAGATTGTGAAGCAAATCAGGGTCTTGTAAGGTGGTCATATTTATGTTTATATTTTATTGTATTTCATATGTAGTGACTATCATAATCAGGCTGTGGGCTGTATTCCTAGTCATTTGACATAAAGTAACATATTTGTCACTTACCTTAACCTTAGCCTATGGATTAACTTGTGTCATGACAAGGGTATTAATCCTTCCCAACCTCATAATTTTAGTTCGGATTTTCTGTAACTATGCATCGTATTTTGCCTGCTGACACTACTGTAGTTTTTAAAAGATTACATATACACAACATTAATTGTCATAAAAATGCAATAATGTAAGGAGGAATGCTTTATGTGGTATTTACTTATGGTTATATTATGTACAGTACAATCTAGCTGTAAAAAATGTCAACTTCTTAATTTTTGAACCATTAAAGTGGTAGAAAAAAGCAGAATATATAGTGCCTATGCAACAGCATTATTCATTAAGCTCAGTAAACGATAAACACTATTGCAAAATAGGCTACGGGAATATAATTAAAGTGTAAGTATGTACAACATAAAGCATTTTTCCTTTATGACAATTGCATGGTATTTCCTAAACGCTACTGTAGTGCCTGGAGGCAAAATATTGTAAGATGCACATATACAATACTGTATTATATATCCAAACAAAAAATACCCGATATGAGGAAGGCTATGGCTCTGGCATGTGATATAAAAACTGTGTCAAGTTACTAGTAAATACCCCTGGTGTACTTCCTGGTCACCTGGGCTAGGCTAAAATTATGACTCAAGATAGTACATGTATAGCTGAATTTTAAAGTTTGCTGACAACTTCAGTGTATCATTGTACAATATGTTAATTATAGATAGTGGACTCATTGCTGCTGCAGAGAATGGGTGAAGAGAGTTTTACTAGCATATGGCTTTTACAATGATAATGATCCCATCAATTAACAGTTGTCAGCAAGCTTATGAATTCAGTTGTCCAATATCATTCGTAACCACATTTTCAGGCACTTGTCTCATTCTGTGCTCCAAGGCAGTGCTTTATTTTGTGATACTTTAATCAGGCAAACTTCAAGTATCTGTGCAGTCATAATTATACTGTACAATAAAAGTGAAGAGAATCTAAATACTGAATACAGCACTGCCACATGACAGTGATCCTAAGAAGTTCCTGTAAGTGCAGAACTAAAAGGGACAGTGTGACATTGTGTATCCAACCCCCACTCTTTACTTACTAACTCTTTACTTGTGTTACTGAGGTGTGGACAGTATTGCAGCCAACTGTAGATTATTTTAAGAGTTATAGTTCTTAGACATAGGTTTCATTTTAGTTGATCTGGTGTAGGTGATCACAGGAAGCCAATCTCTCAACAGTGAATCAATAAATTAGCCAGTTCCCTGCAGTACAACCCTAGTTATTTAATTGTTTATAGTCTAGTGGATGATTTTATTCCATGTGTTATCAACTATTTTGCTGATATTATAAAGAGAACCTCGTAGTTTTCTTTCTAACATGCTGAATTAAATACAGTAGAAGTTACTGGTTTATATTCAGGTCTACCCTTGAAAATTTCACACATCAGAATCTTGCCATAGTCCGAGGAATCCTCTCCAGTTATGCCAAAGCTGTTTTAGTTAGTTTTTGTTTTTATTATTAAGAAACTTACCTTGTTTTTTTATCTCTGTTCCATATTTGAGTTCAGGTGCAAGAATGTGATGCCAGAAGTTAAACAGTTTTAAAGAAGTGTTCCCTGGCCCAGGCTTTAGTACCCCTTACTATACGGTGGCCAGTTGTCCTTCATAGTTTGCAGGAATATGAGTATAGTATATGATACATTTGGTGCACTATTCCAGTCAGGTATGTATTATAGGATGTCGTTGTATGTTAAACTGTCATTCATGCAGCCATAGGAGAGATACCATTTTATTGAGAATGTTTGGGTAATCTCCTCATGATTGACTTGGCTGAAAGTTTATGCCTTGCTCAAAGTACTCTCAATTTAAAAACTTTCCATTTGTGTATGGAAAGCTCCATTGCTTGAGGTTTTCTGTAAGCAGTCCATTTTTTATTCAATTTTTGCTGTGTCCCATTGTTGCCTTTGTCGTAAGTACTCAGAGTGCTGAGTGAGGTGAGAGGAATTCTAAAGCCTCTGCACAATGCTCATAATGCTCTGCAGTTAGTGGAAACAAAAACATCATTATAGTTCTTTAGCCACCAGTTAGAAATTAAAACGGTAACAGCATATCCAAAATGGAAACACAAGTTCCAGAAATTTAATTGATTCAGCATCCCAGGAGTTGAAAGGAATTTGTGTTTATACAATTGTACCGATGCTGCATATATTGGCAGCTATGTATACAGTATCAGCAGGCAGTACCGTATTGGTCATGTAGCTGTATGATTGGTTAGTATTTATAGCAACAAGAATGTGACCAAACAGTACTGTATCTGTCTGAGGCAGGGTTAAAAGTGCCTTGGTTATTCTAATTTTATTACAGTATTGCAGAACATTTCTTTTGCTGTACATTTGTCAGTTAACTATGTTTGCAGTACAGTACTGTACTCTGAAATAATTATTATTAAATACACAGTTTTGTTAGTCTCGTATTGGACTCCGTTGATACAGATCGTCCTTGACCTTTGCCATATGCGATTTTGTGACCACTCACACTTATGATGGCGGCTATTTTTTATGCACTTTGAATACTGTATCCCACCCTACTCTTTATTCTGGCCCTTACTGTAGTCTGTGCACTTCAAATATCCCACTCATCTTGTATCTTGGTCGTTAGTCTTGCCAGATATGCATTTACCGTATCATATACAAAATTGTCCATAAATAACTCCCAATAATATAGTATGTGCCAGTGCTACATGCATGTTTTAGTAATCATGTGTGTGAGAGAATCATGATACATGTAATAATGAATTTCATTGATAAATCTTAGGCATTGTTTGTGCTTTTATCCATACCAGGTTAACCATGATTTCAGACACCCCTTTACACCACTTAACCCAGATGTTAGGGGTACCTGTACATGTACTATAATGTGAAATTCTATTTATGACCATTTTGACTTGTCATCTGCCTGTCTCCTGTCAAGGACGATTTGTATTGGCTTCTGCTGCAGTGTATCTCAGGTTCTTGAATGCAGTGCTGGTTACCACTGGCATAGGACTGTTTAAATTGGCCCTGGCTAGGTCTTACCCAAGCTCAAAATGGAATGGCAACATTGTTACACTTTATTAATATACTTCGTATTACTTATAACATAATGATAATTGACAACTAATTATAGGAAGATTTATGTCAGGAATGCAGCTGAATCCTTAAACTATATACATGTATAGGAATTTTGATGTTCAATGCTGTACTGGATGATATTTATTTTGCACTCTATGATGTATGTATGCCATTGTATGGCTATAAGTAGTAGTCATAGCAAATGCAGTAGCCATTGAATACTGTATGAAATTTGTGTATTAAGGTATTGTTGGAATCTCATTGAGTAGATAGGGTATAACCATTTCTCATAAATTTTTACTTAAGCTTGCGAATGGAGTGATTGAATATACAGTAGTAAGTGCGCACAAGTACAGTGTATAGTTTGTTTTATGATGTTTGAAAGTGAAGGAATGTTACTGTGAGGTATTCCTATTGTTTTTGGTTTTATAGCACTTATAATTTGAACTGTTTGTTAATGTTGTTAATTAGGCATTACCATATTGTAAAGATGTAAGGTAAAAACAAAAGAAAGCAGCTTTATTTGAAATAAGTATATAGCCATAACTTTTTTTATACAGAGTAAATTATGCAAGATGAAATCAGAGTGTTTCACAAGTAGTTTATGTATGTTCATTTGTTACCAAATTCAGGTTCATCAAATTTGTGAGACTGAAATGAGTATTTGAGAGTGTTTATTGCAAAATCTTTGTGTAGATGAATGATGTATGGATGAGCCAAAAGAATGTCAGTATGTTTCTTGATTTTATCCTTCTAGCAATTCATTGTAAAGTTGAAAAAAATTCTTATACTTTAATTAATATTTTTTCCCATCTGAAAAAAACAGTACAGTAATATTTATTTGAAATGTTGATTGTTTGACATTTGACAATGCAGTAATACAATCCAAATGTATCCATATAGGGGCATAATAGAAACAGTATTTTGTGGTGAGTTAATTAGCAGCACGCAATGCACTTCTCAATGCCATGTAGGGTTAGTATTAATAATCCAGCTAATAAAGTCTGTATTTTATCTTGAGTCTCACTGACCATTGAATTGCTTCCAGTTAAAGGGAGATGCTTTCGTTGGTGAATTGGAAGGTCTCCGATTCCTCCAAACTGCCAAGAAACAGATCCCCTATTAGTACCATTGAGGGTGACTGTTTTCTGGAAACTTAAAGGAATCGGTAGCCTTCCAACTTGCCAACAAGAGAATCACCCCATAACCTTCTGTTAGTTGGCTAATGTTTCAAAATAATCCAGCATTTGTTGCTTTCAAGGTTTGTAGCTGCTTAATGAAATGTATTCTCAACTCCATTACATAAGCAGACCAGCTGAGCAACGTTGGCAATGATAAATAGTCAAGCAATTAAAAAAACAAACAATCCATCAATGAAAAATATAACTAGTGATAAAAAAGAGAGTTGAAATAGAAGTAAATTCCATCCAAGGTCCGGTCGCCAGACGGTCGCATCGCTCGCACTCTACCGACTTGCTTGTTGGCGACCTCGGAGGGCAACAGGGCTTTGCTAAAACATTCCACGTGAAAAGTTACGCCTATGGTCCAATTTTGGTGCAGTTTGGTCCACTAGTTTGGTCAGCTATAACAGATGCAAGTACTGTACAAACATACATACTGTAAATACACACATACGACCGTCCCAAATACTGTATTAGTAATAAGATGTCATCATTGCCATTGGGTAAGAATCGGCTCTTCCGAAATCTCCCGAATTGCCTAATGCCGAAATATTATTGAGCCGAACTAAATGTAAACAAAACAATACATAATGACAGTGTTACCAAGGTTGTGATTTGTTAGAATACGTAATGACAGTGTTACCAAAGTTGTGATTTATACGTAAGTTAGTTAGGTGCTAGAATTAAGAGAAGCTACTTTTTATGTTCAATTTGGAGTCAATGTAGGCCTCCAAACTCATTTATAAAACACATTTCTTGTATAATTCCATATAGAGGGGTTCTGTTTCCTGGTATAATATTTTTGGAGGAATCGGTAGCCTTCACCATTTCCCATAAATAATAAGTTACTCCCCTATATTAAGTACTTTAGTAATAATTTCGGTACTATTCTCAGACAGCTTAATTAAGGAACTTCAACAACAATAACATCAACAGTCACAAGGTGGGTTATGGTTATATATATAGGCCATGGAAGTATATTATAACTCCAAGATATAACGTTAGGCCTATAGTTTCTCTTTGGGCTATATTTGTATGTATGTATGTATGTCAGTTTTTGTGTGTAATATTATGTAATAAGAGGCAACTCCAAGATAGAGGGCCTACTCTTTGGGCTATATTTGTATGTATGTATGTTTTTTATGTTATATTATGTGATGGTGGCAACTGAAACTCTGGTGTTTATATTACGCAAGGCAGAAAGAAGCCAAAGTGAACTTGATTTAGTGAAGTGACAGCATATTAGAGGTGTTGAATTGTCTGTTTAGGTAATGTATAAGATAATATGACTGGTTATTATAATACTGGGTAATTGAGGAGTCCTACCGGTATTTATTGAAAGAATTACCGTTTTGTAGCAGTGTTGCCAGATCCGGCTAGGTCCCAGTATTTTGCCCCGGTCATTTTCTGTACTTTACCACGGTTATTTCCCGGTAGTTTGCCCAGGTTAGGTCCCGGTAGTCTGCCCAGGTTAGGTCCCGGTAGTCTGATGCGGTCTAGGTTAGGTTAGGTCAGGTCAGGTAAGGTCAGGCTAATTTCAAAATGCCCCATTTGAATATGCCCTATTTGCGGAGAAAATGCCATAGAAGAAAATAGTCTTAGAATGGTCTAAATAAGTGGGTAATGAAGGTAGAAAAACCGTACCCAATAACGGTAATTCATTCAAGATTTGTAATTAGCCTGACCTTACCTTACCTAACCTAACCTAACCTAGACTGCAGCAGACTACTGGGGCCTAACCTGGGCAGACTACCAGGACTCAATCTGGGCAAACTACCGGAACCTAACCGTGGTAAAGTACTGGAACCTAACCGTGGTAAAGTACCGAAACCTAACCGTGGTAAAGTACCGGGAACTGACCTGGGCAAACTACCGGGACCTAACCGGATGTGGCAACACTGGTACAAAACAGCAATATACTGGATAAATACCGAAGGCTTAACTACATTTTGAAGAATGAAGATAAGCTTATTGATGTAGGCCTATGTGTTGTTGGTATATAATATGAACCTCATAATATGGTATATTGTATCATTATTTATATTGTACATGTTATATTCTAGGAATGATGAGTGGAAGAACACAAATTATTCACTTGCCATCAAGATATGTAAGGTTATTTGGGAATGATGTTAAAGGTTCCTGCCAGTTGTCTAAAAGAAATATCCACACCTTACCTAATCACCTTCTAAGAGGATGCCAGACAAACCTCACAAGCCGGTACCAGAGTGTTGTGGTACCGTCCCCAGCACTGTGTCGAACTGCCATGACAATGTCCGTACAGAAACCAGGAAAATTCAAACAGTTCATTAAGAAGATGGGATGGTTAGATCACTCAAAAAGTGTAAGTATTTGTTAACTGTCCACCTGTTACTACATAATACTCTAAAACACTCTTACTACGACCACTCCATTCAGAACTATTCATTTATTTTTTTTCCTTCAGCTGTACAGTGGGCAAAAAAAGTATTGGAACTCCCCTATGCATAGTTATAGGTAGTAAATTTCAATGTAAGGGTGGTTCCAATACTTTTTTTGCCGACTGTACAACACCAGTGACTGTAGGCCTAAAATAATACTCTTTTTCTGTAACAGTATTTTCTGCATCTTCTCTCTCACACCTTCCCTTCATGCTTGCTTGCTGTCCTTCCTTTCTATCACCGTGTTCCAGCAGTAGGACGGTCTTCTTTGATCCTCAGTCACATCCCACACCATCATCCCTTAATAGTACCAGTCATTGTAGCTTTATCTCCTTTCTTGCATCATGAGCCGTATTCAAGAACATCCTTGGTGTATATTATGATGGTATAGTACTGTATGACGGCTCTGTTGTTTGTCTATAGAGCCGTCATACCGGTACCACACCATCATATGCACCACATCGTGAACACCAACTGATGAATCACCCTGTTATTACTTCATACACTTGGCATCATAAGCATCAATTAATTACCTGTGAATTCACTTCCTTTACTATGACACTCTTGAACAAATATTTATCTCTGCTCAAATAAATTTTCACATGCATTCAAACAGCATATACAGTATATCTTTCATATCCAAATCTATAAAACTAGAATACTTTTTTGAATTTTACTACATAAAGTTTTTCAGAACACAGTAAATAGAAAAATCTTGGATAAGTTTTTCATCATTGGTTAATGCATGGAGTCATGAGGTTCAGTGCTTGAATTGTTAACCTGAAGTCAGGACACATTTTTTCCTCTACTGTTTTTAGTTAGGACCAAAAGATATCTGGTGCTTGTAGTTCAATATACAGTAGTACAAACTGTAGTTCTCCAAGCATGTTCTGTGTGAGTAGGGCCTAAATCTGATTGATTTGGGAAATTTATTCTTTTCATTTAATAAGTGTAAAGAGTGGTCACCCCTTAGCCAAAAAGAACAGTAAAAACTACATATAGTAATCTATCACCGTGTGTCGGTAAATTATGGCATGTAATGTTTAGGTATCAGTTATAATTACAAGTAAATAAATAAAAGGTACACTCGTGGTCAGAAATTGTGTCCCGATCCCCTCGCAAAATGAATCGCAAACAGCCTAGCTTTGAAGGTTTGAACAACGGTGTGTCTTCCTACAACACACAGTAGTTCGAATCATCAAAGCTCAACTAGTTGCAATTCCTCGTGCCAAGGGATCAGGACACAATTTCTAACCGTGAGTGTACCCATATAGGAACATTTATTATGTCTGACACTTCATATAATAACCATACCCGGTATATACTTTAGGTACTGTACTGTAATGTATATTGTACTTTACTGTATACAGTACCGGTACTTAAGGATTTTTTTTTTTTTTTTTTTTTTCAGAAACTGAAGAGATCTGGTTACATTCTCTATGAAAAAGTGTCGGAACAAGTTCTTTCCCATGATTTCTTTGAAGGTAACCACATTGTTTTCTTACCAATATTGTAGTATTATTAATATTGTATTTTGCTACATTTTATCATAATGCAGTCATCTCAGAATTTCTGATTTCCTTAACCTTAACACAGCTAATAGGTACTGTAATTTCAGTATTCTGTTTTTTAGATGTGTGTGTGTGTTTTGATTTATATGTAACACTGATCTTTCTAGATCATTCTGAGTTTTCATTTCCTACATTGTTCTCTTGTGCTTATTTTACAACTCACAATAATACACTTAGATGTGTATTTAAACATCTTTGTTATTCTTACGGTACATATTAAAGCTTTGCACAGTTTCCAGCGCTTTTCCATCAGTCTTTCTTCTAATAAAGTTATACAGCTAAGTATGGTACAATTCCTATTACACTTCTCTCTCCGTTATATCCTTTAGCATTTCAGTATTAACAAAGAGGCAGTTTCTTGCTGTATCACATGCTTCATTTGTATGCAACATCAGTCCTTTTCTTAAAATATTTTAAATCCCAGCACATGCTATATATTTGTGTGCAATTATTTACCATATACTGTATATATTTGCAGTGTGTGATATGCCAGACACATTCAACTCGTGGTTCCTGGTGACTGAGCTCCATATATGGCTGTTGGCGGTACGGATGATGGCCGAGGGAGAGGAGGGACGCTTCACACGCAACGCTATGTTAGAGGCGCTCTGGCAGGATGCAGAGGAGAGGTCGAAGAAGATTGGGGTGAGTTGTGGCAGAGTGCAAGCGTAACCTGATAAGTGTTGTCTTCCTAGTGTGTTTATAGCTTATCAGGGTCATGAGTAAGAGGAGAATGTAGAGGCAGTGATATAGATGTCTGACTTCCTAGGATGGTATGAAGGTCTTTTGAATTGGTTAAATATTGCATACCATTAGATTCACATTGTTTTATTCACACTGAGCATAATTGTTTATTATTTAGAGCTGTTTACTGTATTTTGCTATTGTTTGTAGTATACAGTTGCAGGGAGGAAGGCAGTGTTGAAAGATTGGCAGATAAGAATAATGGTTCCCCTCTAAAAGATTAAGGGGAAAAGAGAAATGTGTGACATATTTAGAGGAATTTTTCCCCGTATCATGAGAGATTTAGTGGGTAGAGTACTAGGCAGTCTTGTCTTAGTATGTGGCTGTTGGAAGTGGCCACTCATACCACTACTGGGAATGGATTGACTGTTCACCCTTAAATTATCTAGCTAAAGTCGCCTAGCCTCAGTTCTGTACACCTCTGAGTGGGGTATTATGGAACCTAGATATTACCATACTGTCACAACCTGTGGAGATGTACAGGTAATTATCACTGTAATGGTAACACTGCTTTCTCCTCCCCTCAATTTCCTCCATCTCCCCATCTTCACTCTTACATAAACTTAAGGATAAATGGCTGATGCAAAATTTGTTATATTGCTGTAGAGCAGTTGATTTATAACGAACTTTTGTTGCAAGTTTTTACACCAAATAGCTGCTTTTCAATACTCTCCCCTGCCCATGCCTATGAGAACAAGAATGTACTGTACAGTATGACCTATTTGACAGGTATTTTTTTTGTCATACATCATCATTAACTTCTGATTATCTAAATTTTTTATTGTCTTGATTGCATGTTGCTCTTAATTGTCCAACTGTACTGTGTATATTGTATAGCTAATGGAAGAACCACATTTGCAGGCTTCTTCACTCAGCATACGTCAGGAACAGATGCAGAGTATTGGAGCATCCTTCCAAGCAGCACTATTTGCATATGATGAAGGTATAATGAGTGATGACAGAGTGTTGGCTTCAGCTCTGTGGCGACGTCTCTTTTCAAAGAACTGTGAAGATCCTGAGAGGCTGGAGTGCATTGTAAGCTATGTGAGAAGACAAGTAAGTACTGTATAATTCATGGTATTCATTATACTCTACTTAATTTATATATAGGTCTTAAAGTGCTCAGTAGTCATTAGTCCTTCTTCAGTTAGTTATTATCAGAAATGTTAGGTAATTGTTACCCATAACTACATTTAAAGTTAGTTACTGGGAGAGTATGTGTAAAAATTTAATTGGATTCAAAATGCTGGAAATTATTTATGCTTCTTGTTATTTCCCCCCAAAATACCTAGACTAGTTTTGGAAAACTTGTAACATAAAGCATTACTGTATATAGATAGTAAAATATAATTATAAGAACTAATAAAATATTTTTATGAAAGAGTTATAACTAAGATATGGTTCCTCTAACCTGGGTGTTCTGCAAGTTACTTTTTTTTTAATAATTCAAAACATGAGGGAAAATATTATACTAATGAAAACATATTCTATTGCACATGAGTATTTTTTGACTAGCTGTTATCCATTAACCCTACAGTACTTGGAACTCAAAAACTACGGAAATAATGCTTACTGGAAGTCGTAAAATATACCGGTAGTAGCTTATACTCAAATTGACCTGATCTATCATTTCAAGAAGTACAGTAGTATAGCCTATCTAAAAACCATATTGAACACCTTGATATAGACTACAGTGGTGTTAACAAAATACTGATTACTGTACTACATTATATTTACAGGCAGCCTTGTTGGACTCTATATCTAATGATGATTTAATGATAACCTGCCAAGTGAAGTGGGTCCCTCTCTTGGAAGAAGAGCCATCAAGAAAATAATGAAGATTTAATTAGTACTGTAATATTCAGTTGTTGTGTACATAAACTAGGTGGATTCTGTAATAATGTTACATACTGTACTATGATGAACAATAAAAAAAGGAACAAAAGTGTATTGTTGTTGTTGATGTTCTCCCGGGGCAGAATGGCCTCCTGACCCACAGACCCCCAGTATGCTCTGGTCGCAGTGAAAAAACAAATTAAAATAAAAGAGGGGCTGGCCCTATGTGCCTGGGCTACCGAAGCACATCCCAGGGAAATGGGACCAGAGCTTACTGGACCAGGGAGTCTGGGGGCCTCCGACCGCCAGGGAGATTGGGGGAAGGTCTTTGACCCCACAGCCAGTGCTGTGGGCCCAAGTCCATATTACCACAAGAGCTACAAGTGGGGCCGCACCTTCCATGAGACCAGCCCTGAAGGGACCATAAGGGGGAAGAAGTTTACACTGCTGCATGCAAAGGGAAATGCGCCCCTGTGTGCTGGCGGCCCACACAGCAGAAAAAAAAAAAAAAAAATAGCCTCCGGTTGCAGTACACCTAACGTGGGCAAATCTCGTCAAATCCACTAGAAAGTCACCAGATCCTACAACAATCTTTATTCTAGCCCTGTGGAGGATGGCTAATATTCACAAAGTCAGCCCCCCTGGGCAGATGAAAGTGTGTTTTTGAAGGAATGGACAGTCAAAGTGAATAGAAATCCAGCGAGAAGTACAGTAGTGATAATAAAAATAATTATCTGTTACCACCCTTTACATGTAGCAAGTCCTTTCTACCTTTACTCACTCACTACCAACACTTTTTTTGTAGGTAAACAATCTAAATGGAGTTCAGCATACTCTAACACTGCATACGAAAAGAATTCATAGGGTATTGCCCACATTCTAGCAGGCAATATTCCCCTGTGGAAAAGACCACCAGGAAGATTCATCATTTCATTCAAAGTAGAGATTAGATGAACTTTTTTTCCTGGTGTACTCATAGGCTATTGATAAAGGTTTAAAAAATATATAGTTTATTTGTCTTTACGTGGTTATAGAATATTTTAATGTATTGAACACATTTCCAGGAAAAACTGGTATTATATTATTCTAAAACAAATTGACTAGTATTCTAGCATTACAGTATACCATGATCATAATTATTATTGCTGGTAAAGTATGAGCAAATCACTTTGGAGGAAGTTTATTCCATAGTAAAGTTACAATGATTTTTGGCTTAACATTAATTAAAGAAGTAACATCAGTATCACAGTACTTATACTATGGCCACTAACAATAATACACTGGAGTTGAATCGGTGCGGGGTCCTACTCCTTGCCATTATTGCGAGCAAAATCTTGGGAGTTGCCTAATTCACTTTAAAGAATAGGCCCAGTGGGGAGGGATATCATCTCTGTGTGTCCTCTTGGGCTAGTAAGCTACGTGGTGTGGTAGAATTCCTGCCATATTTACATATCAATTAATTATATGCATTCAAAGCATATAGAATTTGATACAGTTCCCTGCAAGCTTGGCCAAATCATTGTGTCATTTTTACATATCAATTAATTATATACATTCAAAGCATATATAAATAATTTGATACAGTTCCCTGCAAACTTGGCGTAATCCTTGTGCCATTTTAACAGTGTGAACAAATGACTTCTACCACTGTTTTGTGTTCCCGTGAAACTGAAGGAGCCTCGTTAGTCCTCATAGACAACAACAGTAGGTAACCGGTAAATAAAAAATGGGAGGGTGTGACAACGTGCTCAGTGGGTATTATAAGGTGACGTGAATCCGTGATGAGTGGTGGTGTTGTCCGTCTGCCAATTGTAGTTCCTGTCATAGTTCCAGTGTTCTTTTTGCCTGTGTTGAGTGGCCGGGACATTAATAACTGAATGATACAAGACGGGACTGTAGTACACACGTGCCACCAGGATAGTTTGGGAAGGAGGGGTGTTGTTGGTGTTGGATCTTAGACGGCCATCTTTCAACACATCCATCTCGTTCTTCTCTGCAAATGGATGATATAATGATGGTAAGTACACGCAGCATCAATTAATGAAGTAGCATTTTTATAGTAGCCTATAATGGACACCGGTGTGATTATAGTAATATATATATACTTTCAGAATCGGTGTCTTATCTGAACTTCAAACAAATGTTGTAGTCTGTTTTAATTCTTTTTCAATAGTGTTGTTGACCTATTATTTCGTTAATATGCAAACACCACAATAAGTTAATTTATCAGATATCTCAAAATTAAGTATCGCAAGCGTTTCTTAATTTCCATGTATTTAACTGCGGTAAATGCTGACTGTAACTGTAACATGTGAGTGATGTCAAATTGACAATGTGCTGAAGGCTCGTCGCTCACCCAAGGCAGGTGTTCCCAGGAGGTGATACATGATGATAAAGTTAATTAATTAAGGCTGATATCGTGGAGGTACTCTGAGCGATGGATGCTGTTGGTTGGGAAGTGTTGGTTAGACCCGACCAGATTGTGGTATATAAGCACCTCGCGTAAACTTATCGTACCGCAGCTGGACATTTCTTGGTATTGGAGTTTAAACCAAGGATGAGAAACTAAAACTATATTACACACACACACACACACACACATACACATACATATTATTTGTTGGATGAATATGTTAGGCTGTAAATGGAACTTTTATGTTCCCATTTTGTAGTCTTGTCACGGGTATAATATTATTGTTTGTAGGCCTATACAGTAGCCCATTGCAAAGCACACTCAAGTAGATAGATAAAATGGTATATTTGTTGCTGCAAGCGTGGGTGGCAGATGTGAAAACTAAGTAACTAATAGAGATTAGAATAGTATAGTTTATCATAATATAGGAGCGTGGAAATTTAAAGTATACCGTACTAAAAAAGTACCGTATATCTAAAAAAAGAAAAAAAAAAAAAGCAACAACATGAGATTGATTTCGGGCCTGCGTTATTAATAAATATAATTATAATGCATTCAGGAGGTGTTTACTCGCACTAAATTAATAACACAACCTCCCTAATTTTCACTACAGGGGCAGTATTAAGTAACAACACTCCTTATAATATAGTGGACAATTTTCATACAATGTAGTATAAAATTTTATAAGCTAAAGAGGTCGTCAGTCGAACACACACACACACACACACACATAATAAATTACAACCATTGCATGTGTGATTGGTAACTAATTATACATACGTACATTATTTAAGCCAGACATCCCATTACTTCTTTAGTATGGATATATGGCCGATCTATTAAGTAGAAATATTAATTCCCATACTACATTATTTTTTAGTAGGGTTTGTACTGTGTTGATTAATAATATTGCTCTTTGGGTCTTAATAAATAAATAAATAAATAAACAAATAAACAAATAAATAATATAATCTTAGATAGGAGTATGTTGATGGAATAGGCAACAATCATGATGTGTATGTTCCCAAGTATTGTGGATTTATTATAATTATTATATATTATGGATACTGATGAGGATATTATTGTAACACGCCAGACATAATTTAATAACAAGCACCGTCTATGATAAGAGTATGCAGTACTCTAGTTAGGTCCCCTTTTAATTAATTACTGATCAGCTGTGTTGCTAGGACTATTTCTTTTATTATATATTTATGGTACTCTAACTCTATATTTTACATAATTTGAGGAGGAAAGAGATTATCTAAAGATTCAGTAAGGCAGAGGCTTAAATGACATGTTTTGACTCTACAATATACATATTTATTTTCTTATTAAGTGATTTCTTCCTGATTCGTACGTCAGGCAGGCACGTCACACGAACACTGAACATGCTGCGACGAGGAGGTGTATCCCCGAAGCTCGCCTTGGTGTGTAAAGTTGATATGTGTCAAATAATAACCATATATTTTATCCTATTTAACTGTAACATATCGTGTGTGTGTGTGTGTAGATTTATTCCAGTGTGTGTCGATTATTCAGAGAGATGATTTAACTTGTATTCTAGTCATTGTAAAAATAGTACTTTGAAGAATTAAAACAATACTCAAATTTAGCTAGTGGGTAACCTAGGAGGAATTGTGACGTCACGGAATGATACCATGTTAAGTGACGTAGTGGTGTGTGTGTGTGTGTGTGTGAGAGCCTGCACAAACTTGTCGACTGTTCACTAGGCTACTCTTGTTGTTAAAAAGTCTTCGGTGTTTTCCCATTATTTTTTCCCTCCAACAAGCTGATATGATATAATTTTATATACATGTTTCAAGTCGATTCCAGTGCTGACAGCCAAAACCTATCATAAAAATTACTATGTATATACACTTTCCCTAAAATACTATACTATACCTCTCTCACACGCTGAAGTTGCCTAGTAAAAGTTTGAAGCACGTCTGGTAACATTAAATCATTGCTGCCCTCCTTATTACTAAATATTGCTGTTGTATTATTAATGTTAGTGTGTACCTGTCTAAATATAAGGAAATACGGTATAATTGGGGTGTTAGTCACTGTCTTCTGTCTACAATACCAGATTTATACGAATAATACCGTAGCCTAACAGGTGGGAGTCGTTATATTAATTATATGAGGGTAAATGTGAGTGTTTCGTAAATAATGAAGAGTGTGTGAGTGCAAAATTATACGTGAAATTATAACTGGTGAGTGTACTGTAAATTGTTTGGGAGTGCATGGGATTAAATGTTACACACAGTTCATTTTTCTCTGGTTAAATAGAAACATACTGTGTAGCTATATGTATGCTCCTCTTTTTAGTTCTCTCTCTCTCTCTCTCTCTCTCTCTCTCTCTCTCTCTCTCTTTGTGACGTACAATTTGTTTTATATACTCGAAATTAAACAATGATATATCTTACCTTGGAACCATATAAACAAACCTACATAAATTTGACAGCTATATATATATATGCTGTTTTCCTTGTATATAATATAAGTTACAGAGCATATTTTATTAGTTAATTGTTGCCATGAGTCAGACAGTGGTTTGTGGTAGAGCGCTCGAGTGAAACATAATAATAATACACACATTAATTTACACACCAATGCGACAACTTTGAAACAGCAGCATTAAATATTTACCACCAAATTTATGACGGAAATCTGACGGAAAATTCGCAGACCTCATAAAGTGGCCATTTTACACACACACACACACACACACACACTTTGCTATGCAGGCGAGGGCAAGTAATATTCTCGGTGACTTTGAGTGAAAATTCTCTCATCAGAGCCACTTGATCCCCTTACCACTGGTGTGATTAGTTTACCTCCATCAAAGAACACCTCACAGACTGGACGGACACACAGACACACACACACAGACAGACAGACACAGACAGACAGACACACACATATCATAGTACAGACACACACACACAGAAACACACACATAGTACACACACACAGACAGACACACACACATAGTACACACACACAGACACACACACATAGTACACACACACACATAGTACACACACAGACATTACACACACACACACACACAGACAGACAGACATGCGCGTTTGTTTTACAGTCATGAATGTTCTCCCTTGACACGTGGTATTATTATTATTATTGTTATTATTATTATTATTATTATTATTATGTTTACACAGTCATGTTCTTCATTAACACGTGTTTTATTTATTTATTTATTTGTTTGCTCAGGTGCTATGGCGGGACTGATGACACAAAATACATAGATAAATTATTAAATAAAAAAATAGAAATAATATATGCGACTATAGTAGGCAGGCAAAAAATAAATAAACAAATGAATAAATATATAGTATGGATGTAAACAGTCTGTAGTTAATATAGGCTACTATACCTTCGTCTCGTTGACTTAGGAAAAAACAAAAACCAAAAATGAAAAATCCAGTAGAATTCAGAATAACACTAGCTACGGTTGTTATAGTTACGGTTGTTATAATTACGGTTTTTATAGTTTTTGTAGCTCAGATTCCACGTGTGGATAAAGGGACCCTGTGTGTGATGTAGTCAGAAAATTGGATGTATTGAGTTCTTCAAATATTGCCACGAAACACACACACACACACACCTATAATATGGAAAGAGCTTGTTTGTTTCGTGGCATAGTTAGGTGGAATCAGAAGCCTCCATAATTCCCGTACACGATCACAGGGCCCTAAAACGACAGAGACGGTTCCCATATTCGAGA